>RJWJ010025168.1:0-24152 GCA_004363605.1 Indri indri
CTAAGAAAGCAGGGAGCTGCCAGAAGGAGAACAGGGAGGGAGGGCCCTGGAGGAAGATGGCAGCCAAGTGCTGGTATGGTCTCTGGGATGGTGACAACGGTCCCTGAGATGATCTAACCAAGCCTGCCCTTGATTCCTTGCCCGCCAACAACCTGCGACTGCCATTTGGCTCTCTACGCGTGCCAACAGGAAGAGAGAACTCTATTCTGCAAATACGAGTACGCTGCTCTCATTTCAGACTAATTTCTAGTCATTCTGGATGTCCTGGTCTTTGGTGAATTTGATTTATCTGAGTCAGTTTCCAAGGGGTATGAAGGCTCAAACTCCTGGGCCTGGGGGGCTGGGAGCTGGGCCCCGGAATGTGAGGCCGCCTGTCCTAGGGCTGCCTTTGGGGAGGGCTGGTGCAGGGGGAGTGGCCCCTGCTCTTTAGACTCTCTTTGGCACACAGGCTGTCAGTGCCACCACCATCACTAGATGGTATCACCCTGGGCTAGGCTGTCTTAAGAAAAGGGGATTTGACTTATTCTGTATAGTCCCTAAAGGCAAGCCAGAATCAGCAGAATGAGAGGCATGCTCCCGATCAATCTACAGTCTGCTCTAACAGTCAGCGCTGTCTTACTTATGGATGGGCTGCTGCAGAGATACTATGCTCACCGCCTTGCATCTGGGGGCATTTATGTGATGCCCCCTTACTATAGATCCATTAAGGAACCCACCTCACATTCCCAGTCCTTTATACATTTTAATGTTCACAATGTCTCAGTGTGGATTCATTTTATTATGCCTATTTTCCTGGTGTAGAAACTGAGACCCAGGGAAGTGACAAGTCCCAGGTCTTTCTGAACTGGGCCCCTGGGCCCTAGAGGAGAAGGCTGTTCTGAGGAGGCACAGGTGGGGCTGCCCGGGCCCTGGGGCCTGGCTGAGATTGAGCTCGGCAGGGCACAGAGAGAGTGCAGGGCGGGAGTCTTCCTGGAGCCCACCTCCAAGTCTCCACAGCAATCTGAGCCCTGGTCGGGACTCCTGCTCCGCAGCCAGGGTAGCCGCCTCCTCCTGCTGCTTCTCCTGAGGTCACAGCTCTGCCAAGTGCTAGAGACCCACTGCCCTGAAATATCCCTTGGAGTTCCTTGAATATAACCTACCTGAGGCCCTACCCTGCGGTCAACCCCGGGACAGTCAATCTCATGTAAGATTTATGCTGTTGCCTTGGCTTAGAGTTTAGTTTACCAAAATAGCAATGTCTTAGTGATCAAAGAGTATATACATGTCATATGATTATTTTAGGAAAACGACTGCTCCTTGTGAACCAGGGCAGCGGGCTGTGCGGTCTGCATGAGTGGCAGCTCTGGAGTAGGGTTTCATCCCCTCCACAGGGAACTGAGCCCTGGAGGCCTGGGCTGGGAATGGGTAAACCAATCACAGTTTACTGCAGTATTGGTGATACACCACTTCCCTGCCAGCAGGGAATAGAAACTTAAGAAACAAAGCAAATGTCCACATTCCTCTTCAGTGAGAAACAGTCAATGGCTAACCGCACGCAGTCAATGCTAGTAAAAGTATTTCTTTACCCAGGACAACAAGTACATATGTAAGACCCATTCATTTGCAAATCAACCTCTATATGTACAAACTAGCAAACAACACAATCTCAATCACGAAGTTAGTAAGAGATTCACTTAACATTTAAATATTTATTTATTCCATTTTGTTATTTTAAAATTAAAACAGTGTTGAAGTTGTGTTTTGCTTTTATTTTTTTTTTGTTTTTTATTTTTAAGAAAGAATCTTATTCTGTCACCCAGGCTAGAGTGCAGTAGCACAATCATAGCTCATTGCAGCCTCCAACTCCTGGCCTCAAGCAATCCTCCTCCCTAAGCCTCTGGAGTAGCTGGCACTACAGGCGTGTACCACCATGACTGGCAAATTTTTAAATTTTTGGTAGGAACAGGGGCTTGCTATGTTGCCTAGGCTGGTCTTGAGTACCTGACCTCAAGTGATCCTCCCACCTTGGCCTTCCAAAGACCTGGGATTATAGGCATGAGCCACCATGCCTGGCATGATAAGGTTTCTAATTCCACATTACAACTATGTGAACATGAAGCTGTTTTTTTATTAAAAGTACTTTATGGGGGGGGCAGAAGGGGGGCAAGGGCAACATACGTAACCTAAACATCTGTACCCCCATAATATGCTGAAATAAAAAAAAGAAGTAAAAAAAAAAAAAAGTACTTTATAGGCTGGGTGCAGTGGCTCACAACTGTAATCCTAGCACTCTGGGAGGCCAAGGTGGGAGGATTACTTGAGGTCAGGAGTTCGAGACCAGCCTGAGCAAGAGCAGACCCCGTCTCTACCAAAAATAGAAAAAAATTAGCCGGGTGTGGTGGCCCATGCCTCTAGTCCCAGCTACTCCAGAGTCTGAGGTAGGAAGATTGCTTGAGCCCAGGAGTTTGAGGTTGCTGTGAGCTAGGCTGATGCCACGGCACTCTAGCCTGGGCAACAGAGTGAAACTCTGTCTCAAAAAAATAAAAAAATAAAACTACTTTACAGTTAAAGTCTTTGAAAATTAATGGGCCCTTCTTAACTTCTAAAAACACAGGACAGTTTCTGCATTTGGTACTTAACATATGCAACCCACTAATAAACATTAACTTGAATTGCAGCTTACTAATGTGAGTTTGGGGCCAGAGGAAGAACCAGGGCCCCACAGTTGACCTGCTCACAACATGAACTATTTGCTTCCCCGCCTCAGTTTCTCTAGCACAACATGCTTTAACGTAAAATGCATAGATGTAAGCAAACCGATGTGAAATGAGCATTAAATTGACAGTTCTTGGTAAAAAAAGCTTGGGACTGAGGTTCTAATTTGGGCAGACATGATTCTTGGCAGTGCCTCAGTGTATCCATCTAGTGAATGGGATTACCTGGCTGCCTCCTTTAACATCATGACTAATTGAAGACATTTCTTAAGTTCTTTGACTTTGAAAAGACGTGATACTGTGTAGATACAGACAAGTCACAGTCGCGGTTTCTGAGAAGTACTAATGTCAGTGAAAGGGAAGCAGGGGCAGCACCAGGACTCCAGGATGGGAAGAGCAAAAGTAAAGCGAGCTGTCTGGTGGAGATGGAAAGTGCAATTTAACAAAGCCACCGGAGCTTCGTTAATCCGTTTCCGGCAATGGTTGGGAGACTGCAGCAGGCAGAGCCTCGGGAAGGCAGAGGGTACCTCTAGATGCGGTGGGAAATGTAAGCAGAGAGCCTGCCAGAAACGATGCTTGCTGATAGCGGGCACTTGGTCCACTTTTGCAGTCGGTGCCAAGTGGATTAAAACAACTCTGAGGATGTGCAAGGACTTTTTGAGACAGGCAAACGGAGAGGTGAGGGCCAGGAGGCACCCTAATACGCTGATGATGACAGCTCAGGCCGTCTACTGGGGGAGGGGCAACTGCTTTCCATCATTTCTCCCCCAGTTTAGGTGGGAAGAATCTTACTCACCTCACTCAAGTGCCAGCAGTCGGGCATGGCTACGCTCCGGTGCCGGATGCCTGTGCCCAATCTGCACCGGCCACAGAGCTAACCTGCGTGAGCTGCTCGGGAATTCCAAACCGGCAACATATTTTCGAATCTACTTGGTGAAGTAAGGGAGTGATGGATAAGGAAATGCTTCAAGACTAAATGCCTCCTTAGGGCGGGTCTCAAATACCATTGTTGGAGGAATTTTACTAAAATTACTGGTCTTTATGTGCTTTACCAGACTGCATCAGATTACTAATGTTAGAGCTCAGCGATAACTGATTACTTCAAGAAATTAAGAATGTCTCATAAAAAAGGCACTTGAGCTGAGCTGAATTTAGATGTTCTAAACGAAGCTTCCCTATAGCAGCTCGGTGACCTTTTGACACTACAAGATTCTTAACTAGAGGCTTTAGACACATAATACTCCAGACGAACCAGATTCTAAACAATTGGCCTGAAAACAGAACTAAGGTTGACCACTCAATGCATTTGAAAACTCAGATTCTTACAGATATGACGCAGAGAGCAGAACGTATTTAAGTGGGTTTGCATATGACCAGTGAAAGTATCCAGTGTGTTTTCCACTTGAAAGAATTATAAGACTTCTACAAGCAGTTTAAATTTGAGACACCTTCTCAGAACACTGAATTGTAAATCTTACTCTTTTCAAAAATAAGGTAAAAACACTCCATCTGGGAGAGCAAGGGTGGACTGAGGTGACCAGGCTGCTGCGTGTCTGTGTGTGTGTGAGTGCGCGCGTGCAATCCGCACATCTCCCAGTGGGGCGGGCCTGTCGGTGTGTGCAGCTTTCTTCCTGAGTGTGTGCCCAGCACTGCAGGTGGAAGCAGGTTCCGGATTCTTGAGGGTGTAGGGAGAAGTGGCTTTTTGCATCAACGTCACTCACGAAATGCATCCCGGGGTATGACAGCTGCTCTAACAACCACACCAGTTCCTTAAATAACCATGTGACCGAAACCAGAGAGCTCTAACACCCTTTACTTCCCTAATTCTTCCAGTCTCTTCCGTTCACTGCTCAGTTTGCTTAAATTGTTTCTGAAGTCTAAGTAAAAATAGCAAAAAAGTATGAAGGTGATGGCAAAGTTGCCCTAGAAAAACAGGGCTTATCACTAGATTTAATGTACAGAATCAGAGGAGCCTTGGAGGCTGGAGAGGACTGGAAGCGACGGCAGGAAACAGCTTTGGGGAGATCGGAGGGGGAGGAACCCGCATCACCGCAGCACGCAGACACCACACCCACAGGAGGATGAGGGTAACTTAGACCACGGCTCCTTCTAAGCAGAGGCTCAGATGAGTGCGCTCAGGAGACAAGGGGCGAAGAGGAACAAAACACCTAGGGACCAAGTCAAGTGTGTCCCCTCCCCAAGCTGGAGCCAGTGAGGATGGGGCTAGCTGACAAGAAACCACCACACCAGAACTGGAAACATACCCCCGGCACAATGAAGGATTTTCTTACATGTCAGCAGGGATGTCATAAAGAAAAAGCTATTGTTCAATAAATACATTACGTATGTTCTGAAATAATGTTTAGGTGAACCTTCAAGTTCTCAAAAAAAAAAAAAAGTCAGAAAAAACTCATAGGCTGCTGACACCAGAAGTCTTCCCTGGTACCCACCTGGCTCCAGGATCCCTCCCGCCCCGCCTGTCCCCCACTGAGGGGGCTCAACTCCTCTGCCGGCTGCTTTCCACCCCGGCTCCATCCTGGCCACCCACTGGCCTTTGCCCTCCCCTGCTCTGGCCAGAAAACACACAGGGACCTCCATTCCAGCAGACTCTGGTTTGCATCAAGCCAGTCTGCCTCCAGATCACGAGGATGACATCAGGAAGCTAACAGGCATTGAGTACGGGCTCACTTGACCTGGGTTATTTCCTTTGATCCTCACAACCGCCTGATGAAAAGGGTATTGATAGTCTCACAGATGAGAACACTGAGGCTTGTGGCTTGACCAACTTGCCCAGGGCCACACGGCGAAGTGTGGGGTGGGACTCAAACCCAGGCTGTCTGCTACCGAACCCTTTCTTGGTATTCAGACTCGACACTCACAACTGGACATTCAGCAGGCAGTAATCAGGCAGCTGTAATTTTCTACGGTCTTTGGGGGGTACAGAGAGGCTTCTGTGCTTGGCCCTGTTTCCTGTTGTCTTGGACTCCGAACGAGGACAGGGACAGCATGCTGATCAAATGCGCACATGACATGGGACAAGAATTTGATCCAAGATCCCAGTGAGCTGCAACAATCAGCTGACCGAGAAGCTACCTACCGGGGATGAAGACAGTGTCCTAGCCTGGGCATTACCACACCCGTCCCCCTCCTTTCCTGGGTTAGTCTTACTCTGTGTAGCTTCAGAAGGACCAACGCGTGGATACCGTATGGAAAGAAAGGAAGGAAAAAAACTATCATTTTTTGGTACCCATTATGGGCCAAAGATGAACTCATTGATCTCACAACATCTCTCTTATGCTTATTTATCGCTATTTTTACAGAGGAAGAAACAAAGCTAGTAATGTAAATAAAAATATAAAGGTAGACTGGGGTCTCATTCAGCGGGGCTTTGAAGACCGCTACTAGCAACTGAAGATTTTATTAGGTGACGGGGAGCAGAGAAATGTTTTTAAAAAGGGATCATGTGAATGTGTAATGGGTTCGGCTCCTTTGGAGAGCAATTTGGCAGCATGCAGTAAGGACGAGACCCTCGTGCCCCTCGAATCAGCAACTCCGCGTCTAGGGGTGAATTACGGAGAAGCGCTCACACATGCACGAGGAAACATGGACGCTCTTTGTGGTTTATTCTTGCAATGAAATACCACATAAGCAGTTAAATGGGTGAACTAGGGCGGTATGCGTGGTATGAGTAAATCACACAACACATAATGTTGAATGAAAAAAGCAAGTTGGTAAACAATTCATTTATACAATATTAAGCCATGTATGTAAAATTAAAAACCGTAAAACAACAGTGCAGATTGTTTATGGAAACAAAGACAGTAATGAAGGCCTGGAATCATCTGCGGAATTGATATACCAACTTGAGGACGGTGGTTAATTCTGGGAGGCGAGGAGGAGAGAGATGAAGGGACAGAGTCGCGGCTGTCTGTTATATTATTTTCTGCTCTTTCTAAAAAAGTTTAAAATGTTCCCCAATTTAAAAATTAAGTGATCATGTCCCCATTTGATCGAAGCCTGCTTTAAGAAGATGGTCTGGTGGCCACATGCGGGACAAGCTGGGAAGGGAAGAGGCCGAAGGCTGGGAAATTAGTTCAGAGAGGGAACACGGCTTCCGCTGGGATGTGGAGCAGAAAAGGAAATGAAGGGGGAGATGAAAGTGGCTTTAGAACGACGAGACACAGCGCACAGAAACCATCTGGAAGATGGCGACAAAGTGTGAGGGAGGGAAGAATCGCAGATCACTCGGCAGTTTAAGGAGTGCCTGGGGCCACCAGGTGATTTACAGACCTCCTGGTATTTGTCAATACCCACATCCTAGTACCTTCCCCAGGTGTGAGAAGCTGGGCTGAGCACTGCTCGAGTTCATGGTAGTTAGTAATCGGCCCATTTAGAGAACTCCGGCTTGTACATGGCAGAGTCAGGGTCCAAACAGGGCCCCTGACCCTGAGATAGGAGATGCTTGCTAAGCCCAAATGCCTCCTCAGTCTAGAAGTTCATGAGCTCCACAAGGCTGCCTGGTCCCAGTACCTTCAGGCTCGGTTCAAGTCCCAGGAATAGCCAAGCCCAGTCAATGACTCACTGAATTCATGTGGCACTTTTAATTCTCACTGTAGATGAGTAAACTGGCACTCTGATCACTTAAAAATGCTTAATACCTTCTAACATTTAACCTCTACAGCTTTCCTCCTCTCTCAGGATAGAAGCTAATGTCCTTCCCAAGGCCCTAGGTGATCTGACCCCATATCCTATTGCCTCACTGTTCCTAGAAGGTCTCCGTACACTTCTGCCTCAGAGCCTCGACAGAGGGCTCTTCCCTGCTCCAGGAGGCTCACTCCCTAACATCCTTCCTGCTGTGTGGATCTTCAAAGCACTTACCACCACTGGACACATACTCTTCTACTTGCTTATTTAAGGCCCGCTTTCCCCCCACAGAATGTCTATTTCGCTGACGGCTATATCCAAGGGCCTGACAACTTCTGGTAATAGGACCCTGAGTAGGTCAGGCAATTCTGCTCTACAGAAATCAAGTGTAAACTGTGACAAGTTTACTAAAAATAACCATTTCAGTACACTGGAAAATGACCGATGGCAGGCAACAGCTCGAGAAGTGCTTGCTCACTGGGGAAGTGCTACCTCCTTGAGTAAGAATGGTGCATTCACAGCCTCGGGCCTGGGGAGTTCCCATCTACTTCAGGCAGCAAAAGCCCTGAAGCTGTGGACCGAAAGTGCGCTTGGTGGAGAGCAAGCGGCAGGCAGCGCAGCTAGGAACTGAAGGGGGATATCCGCCAGCAGGAGAGCTGCAGAAGCACCGAGACGTGCAATCCCCACACGTCCCTGACCCACTGCTAAATTACAGACACACGCAGCAAACTCCAGGGAACCCAGAGAAAATGAAAAGTCTTGGGAAACTTGCAGGTTTTCTGTTCTTGTAATGTATTCCTCAACCCACAGACACTCAAGTGGCAGAAAGTAGAAATCTTACTGGCTGAGGTTTCTGACCACAATCTCCACCCCGATCTCCGACTGGCAAACTACACATGTGAGACCCCTGGGACTAGGGAAAACACTACTGAGTGACACTGGTGGCTGCCTACCACCGGGGAGGTAGAGTTCTCCGTTTAAGAGCAGGCAAGTTAACTACTTACTAGAACAAACAAAACCAACAACACCCAGGCAAACAAAACATAATCCAGCACCCCTACAACACATTACCTACAGTGCTGGTTGTCAACCAAAGGCGTTACTAGACACGGCAAAGAAACAGAAGAGTGTCGACCCACACTTGGGGGGGGAAAAGGTAGTCAAAGAAACTAACTCTGAGTGGGCCCAGATGTTAAAGTTAGTAAACAAAGACTTCAGAACAGCAATTATAGGCCAGGGTGTAGTGGCTCACGCCTGTAATCCTAGCACTCTGGGAGGCTGAGATGGGAGGATTGCTTGAGCTCAGGAGTTCGAGACCAGTCTGAGCAAGAGCAAGACCCCGTATCTACTAAAAATAGAAAAAATTAGCCGAGCATGGTAGTGCATGCCTATGGTCCCAGATACTCCGGAGCCTGAGGCAGGAGGATTGCTTGAGGTCAAGAGTTTGAGGTTGCTGTGAGCTAGGCTGACGCCATGGCACTTGCCCGGGCAACAGAGTGAGACTCTGTCTCAAAAAAAAAAAAAAAAGCAGCCATTATAAATATGCTCTAAGAATTGAAGGAAAATGTGCTCAAGAGTTAAAGGAAAATATACTAAAAATGAGTAAAAAGCAGGAAATCTCAACAGAGAAATAGACACTAGAACCAAATGGGAACTCTAGAGCTGCAAAGTGTGATAACTGAAATGAAGAGTTGAGCAGATGGGCTCAAGAACAGGTAAGGGATGGCAGAAGAATCAGTTAACTGGAAGATGGCCAAGATAAAATATCCAGCTTAAAGAACAGAGAGAACAAACACTGAAGGAAAATGAAGAAAGCCTCAGAGATCTGCTAGACAATACCAATATTCTAATGTGTGTGCAACTGGACTTCTGGGAGGAGAAGTGAGAAAGAAAGGGCAGAAAAAATACTTGAGTAAGTAATGGCTGAACACTACTTAGATTTGGTGAAAAGCTGTAACTTACAAATCCAAGAAGCTTTATGATCCTTAGAAAAAATACATACAAAAAACTCATACCTAGGCATATCACAGTCAAATTGCTGAGAGCCAAAGAAAAAATCTTTAGGAGCAAGGGAAAAACAGCCCATCACATGCAGGGGAGCAATGACAAACTATGCAGCTGCCATTAACAACTGACTTCTCATCAGAAACAATGGAAGCCAGATGACAACAGAATGACATATTCAAAATGCTGGGGGGAAACCCGTTGACCAAGAATTCTATATTCAGTGAAACTATGCTTCAAACATGAAGGCAACAATTCCAGATTTAAAAAACTGACACCTGCATTACGGAGCACTGGAAATGGTAAATGTGTGGACTCGCACCTGTAATCCCCGCATTTTGGGAGGCCAAAGCAGGAGGATCACTCAAGGCCAGGAGTTTGAAATCAGCCTGGGCAACATAGCAAGATCTCACATCTACAAAAAATGAAAAAAATTAGCCGTGCGTGGTGGCGTGCACCCGTAGTTCCAGCTACTCGTGAGACTGAGGCAGGAGGACTACTTGAGCCCAGGAGTTGGAGGCTGTAGTGAGCGATGACGGTGCCACTGCACTCCAGCCTGGGCAACAGGGTAGAATCCTGTCTTGGAAAAAAAAAAATCCACCGGGCGCGGTGGCTCACGCCTATAATCCTAGCACTCTGCAGGGCCGAGACGGGCGGATAGTTCGAGCTTAGGAGTTCGAGACTAGCCTGAGCAAGAGCGAGACCCCGTCTCTACTAAAAAAATAGAAAAAAATTAGCTGGACAACTAAAAATATATAGAAAAATTAGCTGGGGCATGGTGGCACATGCCTGATGTCCCAACTACTTGGGAGGCTGAGGCAGTAGGATCGCTTGAGCCCAGGAGTTTGAGGTTGCTGTGAGCTGACGCCATGGCCCTCTAGCCAGGGCAACAGAGTGACACTCTGTCTCAAAAAAAAAAAAAAAAATCCAAAATAGATGATCCAAAACTGACAGAATTAAAAGGTTGAAAGGAAAAATAGGCAAATCTACAATTTAATTAGAGATTTCTATACTCCTTTCTCAGTAACTGGGAGAGTGAGTAAACAGAAAAATCAGTAAGGATATAGCGCAGTCCCAGCCAAATAATAGGTGCTTGATAAATATTTTTCAAATAGATGAATTCTAGCCAAGTCAGTTTTTGTAAGCTTCCCAGAGCTTGATCCACTTGGGTAAACTGGAAGAAACAAAAAAGCTATTATACCACTGCCTGAACATGCACTACACACACTCAGGACGCTGCACAGATTACTCCATTTAGTCCTTACCACACTACTGTTTGATTGTTAGAAACATAGTGATAAATTTTCTGAAATTAAGACCTAAGACTAGACTCTGGTAAAGCTAGGATAGATTGAGTATAAGATTCAAACTGAAAAAGCCACTTGGCTTTTCCCATTTGGTAAGGTTCAGCATAAACATCAGTTTTGATTGCTAAAATGCTAACTTCAATTGGAAAGAACATCTTAGCTTTTTTGTCAAAAAATTTTTTTTGTGTGTGAAACTACAAAAGCCTATTTTGTTTTATACACAAAAGCTACCTTAAGCTGGTCTGTTCTGAGATGCATGTCCCCGTGGTAGACAGCCCCAGGCTTCTCCATCCCAGCAAGCACACCTTCTGCAGCACGGCTTTGCCACTCTTCCCAGGGGAGGTAAAGTCTATTTTTCTAGCCCCTTGAGTCTAAACTGGCCTTGTGACTTTGACCAGTATGACGTGGCAGAAGATGAGGCCCTGAGAATTCTGGAGCTTCAGCCTCAAGAGGCCTAGAAGCTTCCACCTTCACTGTTACGGAACTTGGAGAAGCCCAGCAAACTCACTGGAGGAGAGAGGCCATGTGGAGGAGAATGGAGATGCCCTCTGACAGCCAGACAGCTAGACCCTAAGTGATGCCACCTTGGACCTTCTGGCCCAGCTGACATCCAGCCAAATGCAGCCACATGAGTGAGTCCAAGTGAAACTAACGGAGGACCTGCCCAGCCAACCCACAGAATTGGGAGGAAAATATTATTGTTTTTAAGCCACTAAGATTTGGGGTAGTTTGGGGTTAGCAAAGGTTAACCAACATGCTCACAAACATACATTGAGCAAACGAGCCAGATCATGAGTGTATCACGCTGCATGGTTCCATTTATGTTAACTTCAGCAATGGGACAAGAACTTGAGGGGAGGGGTGGGCGTCTGAGTTACACAGGTGTATGTATCTTGCAAAAAGTCTCCAGGGCTTGGATCGGGTGAATCTGCCTTATTTCACTCGTCTGGAGGGATCTCCACACAGAAACCATCGGAACCCCCACACAGCGTTCCATCTCAAGCATGTGTTCAGTCAGGGAACATCTGCTCAACAGCTGGTACGTGCCAAGTGCCGTGCTAGGCAGTGGAGACCCGCTGGAGGACGAAAGTGATACTGCTCCTGTCCTGGTGGCACTCACAGTTCACTAATACAGAATAAGACGCAGCGTGAATAATAGCTAAAATATGAATCAACCATGAAAGACAATATGAACATAAATAAGAGAAAGTACCACAAAACCGGCTGCTTGACGACCGGCATAGCGAATTCTCTGCGGTGTCTCTCCCCAAACAACATTAACTTTCACTTCGCTTCTGTCTTTTTCTATTTCAAGTGAACTCACTCTGCTTTTCCCTTTAAAGATTTGACTTACATTGATCTGACTGCGCTTAGCAGCAGATCACGGCTTCGCTTTAACACATCAGCCCACCAACCGCTTACCTGTCAGTTCTGCGGTCCTGGTCAGTCTATGAAACTGAGCGTGGTGCTTTGCTCACTTTGCTCACTATTAACAGAAAATTGCTTCTATTTCTATGTTTTCTATAACAGACATACTCAATATTTTACATAACATATGTGGCGCACAGAATTTAGATACAAAATGGCCCAATTTGAATAAAAAACACCCTGAGCCCTTATAATCAAGTCGCAGTGATGCAAGCAAGGCCCTCGGTTACTACCCAGGGCACAGACACATTGAATTCGGAAGGTGGAGGGGACGCAGGCCACGCCCTAATTTTTCTCCAGTCATATTCCCAGATCAAGACACTAAGTATTTCATCTTTGAATGAAAAGTCACAGTGACTGGATAGAGAGAAACATATTTATTTATTAAACAAAAATTGTAAAATGAAATAAGGCAGAATGCACTTAAGTATTAATCAAATAGCCAAAACTAGAAATGTGTTTCACTACATAAAATATACTATAATGCTATTCCAAAAATCTGAGATAACAGGAAAATCCATGCAGTACTTGGTAAAATTTTTAAAAATTAGATAAGAGAGAAGACAAGTTTATTGTAGAGCACTGGTTGACCTTTTCTGCATCTGTTTCCATGGAAACAGATGTCAGACAAACAGGGTTTGCAAATGCCTAGGAACCATGAGGTGTCTACAGGCCCTCACCTTGTTTTGAGCTGATGTCTATTTCCATGGAAACCAGAGTGGAAACCAGGGCAGCAGCCGTGAGTCAGCCTGTTGGGTGGTTCCTCCCAGCCAGGGTCTGAGAGCACAGGAGCCGCCTTACAGAAATAAACGAACTGAGAAGCTGAAAAGGTACCAGGAAAAAGCAAAATGCTTAATTGGGAAACACTGGTTTCTTTATTGACTTGGTTAAATAGTGGAAAGATCCGGCAAGTAGTACAGACATAAGACAGGCACTTCTTTGCTAATTAGGTAATAAGGAATTGAAAGCACAGCCTGTCCCATGCCAAGCAAGCTGGCCACAAGGGGTGACCCAACAGAGGTGACCCATGGAGGGCAGCTAGCCGTTGGCTCTTTGGAAACACACCCTGAAGCAGCTTCAGGTGGGTCAACAGTCTCACAGGTTATGTACGGAGGCGGCTTGAGGAGGCGGGAGGCCCAAACCCTCAACAATGCGCCTCTGCCTGTGGAACGTAAGGTCGCTGGGGGAAGCCTGGTTCTATGCCTCATCGTTTTCTGTTCTGGCCACGTCATCCTACCCGCCTCCTCGGATGTATAAAATCCGATTTCTCCATACACACGATCTGCCCCATCCGCAAGCCTGTGTCCCCCATTTTCATTAACAGCATCGCCATCCTCCCAGCTACTAGGGTCCCGTCTTCGGTTCCTAACTCCATGCCCGGTGGTTCCAGCTCCTGCGGGCTCAGCACCACTCCCCCTCATGCCTGTGGGCTCCTGCGCCAGCCTGGGGCTAAATCTCAGTCCCACCAATTACTGCCCTGGGACCTTGAACAAATTTCTGAAGCTCTCTCAACTTTGGTTTTCTCATCCGTAAAATGGGGCTAATGATAGCACCTACTTGGCAGAGGGTTGTGAAGAGTGAGAGGGAGAACGCCAGGAAAGCTCTTGGCCTGGGCCCGCACACGGAAGCACGCAGCGAATACGGGCTAAGCTGTGTCGTCATGCTAAGCTCTCGGGTCCCCGGTTAACTTGAATGCTGATGCCAGAGCAGGCTTCTGAAGGCATGGCTGTGCTCACACCTCTGCCGGCTCACAGACCTTCAGCGGGGCTCCGTTTCTGCAATCCGGCTCCGACTCTCCCTCCCAGCCCTGTCTCCCACTCCCCTTCAGGCTCCCTGAGCTGTGGCCGAAGTGAAGTTCCCTTGGTTGGCATCAGGCCGGCGCTCCTGGCTCCCACCATTCCTCAGCTGGGATGCCCACCTGCTCTGCAATTCTGGCCTGGAACCTGCGCTCCAACACCTCTCTTACTTGCTAAGTTTCTTCTCTTAGTTTTTAATAAAGGTGGGGCCAGGCTGTGGCAGCCATGTGTTTTAACCATGGTTTTCATTTTCTCTGTTCTGATGCTTTGATACCTGGGGCCTACTGACCTTGCAGGGACTGCCCCTGCCAGGGCCAGCGCATGAGGGCAGGCCTGGTGCAGACGCACCGGGACGTCATGTGGCTGCTGTACAGCCAGGTGGGGTGGGCCTGGAGCAGATGCCGGCAGTGATACTGAGGAGGATGATGATGATGCTTTAAAATGTCGCACGTACCATGCCAAATGCTTTGATATGTTTACCCTTTAGTGATGCCAGAACACCTGGGGATGTTAGAAAAGCCCCAGATTCAGTTCTGCTGCTCCAGCTGGCCTTCGTGTGGATACTAATGTTTATACTCAGGGACCATGTGTCGGTCAAGTATATCTAAAGAGAGCACCACATTCAGTTCTATCTTGAAAACTAATGATATAAATTTTTTTTTAAAAAAATAAAAGACCCAGTTTTCTGCTTTCTATCTTGATTTAGGAAATATGGTTTTTAAAAAAAGTCTGGCCTTCCTGTGCCACAGTCAACCACGCAAGATGGTCACTGGCTCTGAGCTTACTGCAGCACCCGGAAGGCAAACCGCAGACCCACCCGCCAGCCATGCCTGCCTTCCGGACCCGACCAGCTTCATTTCCTCAGGAGCACATGTGCGTGTGCCAGTGGGCAGGAGGAATGGCTGGGAGCAGAACTGATAAGACGAAGGAGAAAGATTTGGCCGCCTGGCTGTCCTAGAGGGACCAGATGTAAGTGGTGTAATTAAAGACAGTTTTCAGAGCATTGCTAAGTTGATAACAGGAAGTAATTTTCATTCCAAGCCTGTCCCAAGTGCCTCCAAGCTAGGCCAAGGTAGGAGCATCTTGAATATTGATGGAGAGTTCAACGTTTCCTAAAGGAAGAAAGGGCACTTTAACCACATGGCTTGTCACCAGGCCTAGAAGAACGAGCCCTTAAAGCAAGACAGACGGAGCAGAGCTGTTCCCAGGCCAAACCAAGAGGGAGTGGGGAGAACACCAGGGCAGGGGAGGGAAGGCCAGCGGCATCCTGTGGTCTGCCTGGTGTCCTCTGGAGAAGCACCGCTGGAGGAACCTCATGCCCCAGGCCCAGCCCCCTCCTCAGGCCGGGTGCCCCAGAGCTCCAGACCTGTGCTCAGGGCACCTGCAGCTCCGGCCAAGAAGGGAAGGAAGAACACGAAGACTAAAACTCTTGCTCTGTCTTAAGCTTCACTGTCGCTATCCCTGTTGTCCAAGACTCGTTGCCCAGATCCTTTGTGTGGGTACCTGTCCCGTGTTGTTGTCATCTCTTATTGTCTCCTTGCCTGGGTTCTTAATCCTCACCTGGAGGGCCTCCTCAGTCATGACTGCTTGTACAACTTGCTCGTTCCTAGCTTACTTAGCCTATCTTCTTGGACTTAACTTCATGTCTTTAAGACTTATAAAAATTTCAAGTCCCTGTCTAGCTTATTCTAATTTCACTTTGTTGGATCTGTCATGCAATGTGTCATTACAATTCCATGATAACACCAATACAACCAACAGCCACACTTTTCTATTTCTTGTCTTGAATTCTAAAACAAAGTATTAATTTGGCCATTACACTGTTTCAACTCTCTATCAATTAGTTTCTTCAAATGATTCACATTTGAATTCATTCACATTTGAATTAATCATTTTCCAAATGGTTTTGGATGTGAAAAAGGTA
This sequence comes from Indri indri, assembly GCA_004363605.1. Taxonomy (NCBI): domain Eukaryota; kingdom Metazoa; phylum Chordata; class Mammalia; order Primates; family Indriidae; genus Indri; species Indri indri. Next base: position 15,797 of record RJWJ010025168.1, read on the forward strand.
AATGGCTGTGGCTCAAGTCATACGGATTGGGTATTTAAACTAGATTTGAAGCACAGCATAAAAAGGCCGTAAAACAATGAAGACTATGCTGTGCTCACAGAATGAAGCACTCAAACTGTACAGATATAATTCTCCTCAAATTGACCTACAGATTTAATGCAGCCCCAATCAAAAGGCCACCAGTGGTGGGGAGGAATATAGGGAGGGAGGGAAAGTTCTCGGACTCATAGAAGGGAGGAAACTACTTCAAATAAAACTTCAAATAAAAAATAAATATGACGAAAGCTATCTTTACCTCTCAAGTTTTATAGATGTCAGTAATTTACCTTACTATAACTTAGGTAACAGAACATTTCGAATATTATGCCAGTTAAGTTGGAGTGCAAATGTCAGCTAAGTTGGAGTACAGTTTTGAGACCACTCATTCAGAGTTTAATGAAAAAGGATCTATATATTTAAACAAGATGTATTGAGTTCTTTAAATGTGAAAAATTGAAAATTTGTTTGTTATAACTTTTCAAGCTAGAAATTAACAATGCACTGAAGCTACACGATGGGTATCCGGGAATTCTCAGCACTATTTTTTCTGTAAATCTAAAATTATCTTCTCCCTGCTGCACAAAATTTTTTGAAACACAGCCACTGAAGAACCTTGCAGGGTGAGTTATTGTATTGCCTTGGCTAGAGAAACATACACAATAGCCTTGTGTAGCTGACATTGCTGAATGCCTGCTGGATAGAAAGTTAGCAAAAGAAATCACAGTTGTGCCCCTTTCCAATGAAACAATAGCCTGTTGAATTAAAGATTAAGCTGCAAACATGAATGCTGAGTTAATACCTCATGGGCAGAACTATGCCTGGACTTGCTATTTTGCTTGTATTTATCTAGTATTAACAGTAACTAATCATCAAAGATGTTTTATGTAAATACTTGGCAACAAAACACAAGTGATGCTGGCAGAAATACATGTTTAAAGTGTTGGATACCTTTATTGACTTTCATGGTTTATCCTGAAAAAACTATTGACACTTGCACTGATGGTACAAAAACAATGGTAAAACCACAGGTGCCTTAGCACAAACCGAGGCAGTAGTACCAAACTCTACCAGTAGTCACTATATTTCACTGCTACCACAGACAGATAGATAGGTAATAGCTAGACAGAAGGTAGGCAGATAGAGTTTCATTAAGAATGTTCTTGATGAAGCAGTGGTAATAAATTTTATTAAATCCCAACCCTTGTGGCCCATCCTTTTAATATTCTGTGTAAAAAAATGGGTCTATAGATAAAGCACTTCTGCTATACTAAAACATGATGGTTATCTTGAGGAATAGCACTCGTTATATTATTTGAGTTGCAAGCCACTTTTCTCGAGGAACATTTTTATTTGAAAGAATGACTAGGCCAGGAGCAGTGGCTCATGCCTGTAATCCTAACCCTAACCCTAACCCTAACCCTAACCCTAGGAGGTCAAGGTGGGAGGATTGCTTGAGCTCAGGAATTTAAGACCAGCCTGAGTCAGAGTGAGACCTTGTCTCTACAAAAAATAGAAAAATTAGCTGGGCATGGTGGTACACGCCTGTAGTCCCAGCTACTCAGGAGGGTGAGGCAGGAGGATTGCTTGAGCCCAAGATTTTGAGGTTGCTGTGAGCTAGGCTGACACCACTGCACTCTAGCCTGGGAGACAGAGTGAGACTCTGTCTCAAAAAAAAAAAAAAGAGAAAACAGAATGACTGCCAGACAGACTAACTGTGATGGTGGTTATTCAAACTTGGGTAAATGGCAGACATTTTTGTGAAAATTAATGAAGCTAAGCTGTCACTTGAAGGGAAACAATTGATAGTATTTGTTAAAAATAACACAATTTGAACTTTCATGAGAAGATGAGAATTTTGAGAAACCTGTATCTGCCATTGTGAGCTTGATAGCTTCCCAATACCTAAAGACTTTCTGATGTGACTGGTGGTGATATTGACTAATGTAATTTTTTTGATGTTATATAATGAAATGGGTCAACATTTGGAAAAACTGGAAAACACGGTAAACCAATATTTTCCAGATGATCAATCCATAATAATATAAAATCAATCCTGCACGGGTAAAATAGCTATTGAAAGTGCAAAGTAGGCAGAATGTCAGCAAGAATTGCGAAGTAAGAAATTCAGAAAATCTACTCCTCCATAAAAACAATGAGAACACTGGCAAAAATTTTCAAAATCAGCTTTTTTAATCGATTTTGAAATTTCAGTTTCAATTGTCTCTGGAAATAAACTAAGGCTTGCAACAATCTGAGGAGTGTTTATTCGAGAAAAACAGCTAGCTCTCAGTAAGAATGGTGAATGTTATGGCATTTAAACTTGCCCTTTTCCCATCCCTGCTCTCTAGCTCCACAGTGCCATGAAAACCAAACAGCCAGGTAATCAAGGTAAAAACAAGCAGCCTGGCAGTCACTGCAGGGGCAGAACAGGTTTAAGCTTCCCCAAAGCACCATTCTTAGATAACTGTCAGTATTTGACCTGTCTGGTAATTACCTGCAAACCCCTTTGACAGGGCTTGTCCTCATGGGACCTGACAGCTTGCTCAGTGTCAACAGACTTCTCCTCAGGAGCTCTGTCAAAAACACATTCCTAAATTATCAATGGCTCAAAGAAATGACAAAGAAAATTAGCAAATACTTCAAAATGAATGAAAATGAAAATGCATCCTACCAAAACTTATGGGATGCTGCAAAAATAGTGCTCAGAGGGAAATTGATAAGCACAAATGCCTTAAAAAAGAAGAAAGATCTCAAATCCATAATCTAACTTTAAACCTTAAGGAACCAGAAAACAAAAAGCATATTACGTCTAAAGCTAGCAGAAGGAAGGAAATAATAAACATCGGAACAGAGATAAATGAAATAGAGACCAGAAAAGCAATACAGAGCATCAATAAAACCAAAAATTGATTCTCTGAAAAGAACAACAAAATTGGCAAACCTTTAGCTAGACTAACCAAGAGAAAGGGAGGACGTAAATTACTAAAACCTTGGATGAAAGATAGGACATCACTACTGACCTTACAAAAATACAAAGGATCCTAAGAGAATGCTATGAACAATTGTACACCAACAAATTAGGTAATTTAGATGGAACAGGAAAATTCCTAGAAGGATACAAATTACAGAAACTATCTCAAGAGGAAATAAAAAATCTGAATACATAGACTTATAACAAGTAAAAGGATCAAATTAGTAATAAAAAACATCCCACGGAGCAAAGTCCAGGTCCAGATTCCTTCACTGGTAAATTCTACCAAATGTTTAAAGAAGAATTAACACCAAGCCTTCACAAAATCTTCCAAAAAACAGAAGAGGAGGGAATACTTCCTAACTTACATTATGAGGCTAGTATTATCCTGATACCAAAACCAGACAAAGAAATCAAACTATGGACTGACATCACTTAAGAATATAGACACAAAAATCTCAACAAAATACTAACGAACCAAATCCAGCAACATATAAAAAAGATTATAAATCATGATGAAGAGAGATTTACCCCCAAAATGCAAGTGTGGCTCAAAATACAAAAATCAATGTAATGCACCATATTAATAGTATGAAAGAAAAAAACCCAAACAAATGATCATCTCAATTGATGCAGAAAAAGTATTTGACAAAATCCAACACTCAGCAAACTAGGAACAGAAGAGAACTTTCTCAACCAGACAATGAACATCTATGAAAAACTCACAGCTCACATCATACTGGATAGGGAAAGGCTGAAAATTCCCTGTAAGATCAGGAACAAGATAAAAGAGGCCCACTCTCATCACTTCTATTCAACATTGTACCAGAAGCTCTAGCCAGGGCAATTAGACAAGGAAAGGAAATAAAGACATCTAGATTGAAAAAGAAGTAAAATCTCTCTATTCACAGATGATGTGGTCATGTGTATAAAGAAAATCCTAAGGAATCCACACCAAACAAACAAATAAAAAAAACCCCAAACCCACAAAAAACAAACCAAAAACTCTCAGAGCTAATAAGTTCAGTAAGGTTATAGGATATAAGTAGATCGATATACTAAAATCAATTGTATTTATATACACTAGCAACAATCAGAAAACCAAATGAACAAAGCAAAATAGACCAATAGATTTTAATTAACAAAATAAAACTTATTTTGATATGATTTTTTTTTTAATTTTTTAAAAATTTTTTGTAGAGATGGGGTCTTGCCCTGTTGCCCAGGCTAGTCTTGAATTCCTGGCCTCAAGCAATCCTCTTGCCTCAGCCTCCCAAAGTGCTGGGATTACAGGCATGAGTTACCATACCTAGCATGATATGTTTTTTAATTCCACATTGCAACTTGCTTGTTTATTTTTCTGAGATAGGGTCTTGCTCTGTTGCCCAGGCTAGAGTAAAATGATGTCATCATGGCTCACTGCGACTTCAAACTCCTGTGCCCAAGTGATCCTTCTGCTTCAGCCACCCAAGTACCTGGAACTACAGGTATGTGCCACCACCCCCAGTTAATTTTTAAATTTTGTGTTAACAATGGGGTCTTGCTATGTTGCCCAGGCTGGTCTTAAACTCCTGGCCTCAAGCAATCCTCCCACCTTGGCCTCTCAAAGTGCTGGGATTACAGGCCTGAGCCACTGTATCTGGCCTGCAACTAACTTTTAATAAACTGTTACTTGTCCAGTTTTGAAGGAGTATCAAAGAAAAATATTTATCTGCAAAGTCTATGAAAATACTTCACCCTTCCCAACTACATAAATGTGTGAGGCCGGATTTTCTTTATATCCATCAATCAAAACAACATGTTACAACAGATAGAACCCAGAGGCAGATTTGAGAATCCAACTGTCTTTTTAAAATCCAGACATTAAAGAGATTTGTAAAAATAAAACACAATGCTATTCTTCTTAATTTTTTTGTTTTGAAAAATAATTCTTTTTCATAAAAATGTCTTATTTATATTAACATGTAATAGGTTTATTGCCATTTTAAAATTAATAAATATTTTAATATTTATTTTAACATTTTATCAGTTCTAAGTTCCCATTTGTCAAACTTCGATAAACAAAATACATATAAACAAAACTTCTCTGGACTCTTTAATACTTTTTAAGAATGTAAAAGGGTCTTAAAACCAAATAGTTGGGAATAGTCACTTCAAACCTTACATAAACATCCATTTTTTCTTTCCTATGTATAAAATATTTAATAATTAAAACTTATATGAAAAAAATCTTAGAAGAAAATCCAGGAGACTACAGGTAAAATTTAGGGAAACATTTTTTTCTTTTTTGAGAGATGGGGTCTTGCTATATATTGCCCAGGCAGGGACTCCCGGCTTCAAGTGATCCTCCCACCTCGGCCTCCTGAGTAGCTGGGGACCACAGTCATGAGCCACTGTGCCTGGCTGGGAAAACCTTAATCAGGACAGACAAGCTAGGAACTGTAAAGGAAAAGCCAATATATTTAGCTTTTAACATTTTTAAAAAGATTTTTAGCAAAGAGATTATATAAATAAATCAATAATAAAAGATATCTTTAAAACACTTGTAATGAGGGTGACAAGGGTCAATATCTGTTATATGGAGAGAATTCAAGTACAAACCGACATGGAAATAAACACAACTGAAAAAATGAAGAAAGGACATAAATGGGAAATTTATAGCATAGCAAATCCAAATAGTCAATGAAATAAACACAAAGATGCTCATACTCACAACTCGTCAAGAAATACAAGATTAAAATAACAATGAGATAGCACTTTACCACCATTAGATTGGCAAAAAAGTTTTTAAAAAAGAGTAATATAACCTATTGCTGGTGGAGATGGAAGGGAGAGGCTCCTTCATGCTCTCCAAGTGGAATCTGAATTAATTAGCCTTTTAAAAAAGCAGTCTGGAAAAATCTATTACAATTAAAAACACACATACCCTTCAACTCACCAGGAAAAGCCCATAAAAATAAAAGCTTTGGTAAATAAGGCTATTTTTATAAAGATGTTCACTGCAGCATTATTTAAAGTAGCAAAAATCTGCAAAATTGTATATCCATGGCATTAAAAAGCATCAATTTGCTATCCTGGCCAACTCAGAAGGATGTCCGAAAAATATTAACAGGAGAAAAAGGCAAAACTGTGTCTAAGTGAGTGTGTGTTTCTACCTCTATCTATATGGTATCTCATTTTGTAAAGCAAATATTGTCAAAAGCATACGTGGATATGTGTTAGTTCATAGATGTGTACTCTACGTGTGAATCTTCTAAGTATGAAAGCACAAGCACATGCTAGGTTGTTCATGCGGGTTTCCTAGGGGGGAGGTGCTGAGTGGGTGCAGGCGAGGAGCAAAGGCCAAAGCTCAGGCTGTGCCGTCTCCCCTAGAAGAGGCCTCCCCTGCTTCCCTGCCTCAGCCTGCCCCACTCCTGCATTCACCCCAAGCTGGGCACAGTCTTGCTCCGCACAGCCATCTCCCAGTATTCCCGGAGCACTTAGAATTTCTGCAGCACTGCAGTATCTATCCCCCTTATGAACCTTTAATTACACATTTTTTTTCCATTATTTCTGTATGTCTGGCAAGAGACAACACAGGGTAGAGGTCAGGAGCACGGACTGTTGAGTCAGACCACCTGGGTTTGAATCTCAGCTCCGTCACTCACTTATGAACTGTGGGAACTTGGCAAGTGACCTATTTTCTCTCCATCTCCTCATCTGTGAAACGTGAATAATAGTTGGACCTACCACAGGGCTGTTGTGAGGAGCAGATGAGTGAACACACGCAAGGCACCTAGAACAGTGCCTGGCATACAGCGATGCCACGCGGCGGGGGGGAGCTGCTGCTGTGAGTGTAACTGTGATCTCGCCTAGCTAGACTGGAAACTCTTGGAGATGTTTTAAACATGGGCACTCTTTTAGATTTCTTTTGCATCCTTTCCCCATTATTTCCTAGAATAGTGTGATATCAAGGCCTGCAAATATTCATTGAATAAATAAATGAATGACTCTTATTTGAGAAGCTTCTACAGAAGGAAATTGCTGAGCATGTGATTGTCACTTATACGGCAACCAGCACGTAAATGTCCATGGCTGACTGTACCTGGCACTTAATCCTATTTTGTTAAGAGGGGAGAATATTTGTCTTAAAATTAGTCTTCTAGAATAGCACAGGAAGGCCTTTCATCTCCACCTAACAAAGCTACTTGTCAGTTAGACACAAAGAAACTCGCCTTAATATGTAACAAGGAAACCTGAGCCGAATGGGGTGAGAACATTGGAACCAGGCTCCTGAGCCTTGCGATTTACCATCAGCCCTTTTGTAACATACTACATATGTTTAATATAAAAATAAATTGCATTAGGTAACACATTTCTTCCAAGTGCTAAAGGAGATATGTTTGAACCCTTAAATAGCAGTTGTCCTTGTCCATTCTCTTGGGTGTATCTAATGATGCTTTTATTTCTCTGGAGGTTTAAATGGGTCTGGGGTCTTGTGGGACAAGAGAGTATAAGAAGCAATTTAGCAAATAATGCAAACACTTGTCCTCCCAATGCCATCCTCTCTCCTCCTGCCTTGAATGTTCAACCTGTCCCTTTCAACCGGAGCCTTCCCATCAGCATTTTAAAGTGCTTAGCTTTCTCCCATCCTAAAACAAAACAACACAAAACTGCCCCCTCAGCCACCATCACTCTTCTGCTACACGCGGCTAAACTGCGGGAGGGGCGGGATGCCCTTAGTGCCATTTTCTCACTTCCCCCTTTCCGCAAGGCACTCCACTTTGGCTGTTGCTCTATCAGTCCACAAAAATGCGCAGCAAGTGACTTCCCTGCCACTCAGTGTCCTGTTCTCACGTCTCCTCTTTGATAAAGACCTCTCTCCACTTCTCACCCACATTTCCTCATTTCTATCTCCCCCCCACCCTCCCGTGCAGTTGGTAATGTCAACAAAGAGGGAGTAACTTTCCACGCCTTTCTGCTGCAAACGCATATATATAATTCATAGGCATGTGTGTTTATATGTTTGCTTTTTCTGAAACACCGTTCACATTACTTTATGATTTCCTTTTTCATTTGACATTATATCCTAGGTAGTCTATAAATCAGAAGATATATTTCTAGCTCTACCTTTAAAATTTTTAAATTTTAGTATATAAATGTATATTCAGACAACTGAGTTTTAACATGTTAGATCAAGTCATTATATTTTTAGAAATTAGAGAGAAAAACTAGATTTTTGCATTGTGTGCGTGTGGGGGTCCTCCTGAGAGTTTCCCGAGGAGCAGGACCAGTAGTGGTGGAAGTTTCAAGTGCATAGACATTGGCTTAACACAAGGCGAGCACAATTTACCCTGGCCTCAGGCC
>RJWJ010025169.1:0-24153 GCA_004363605.1 Indri indri
TGTGATCCCTGTCATTCTGTCCAGCATGTGGCAGGCATTGAATGCCTTCACCCACTCCAACTCCTTCCCTCCTTAAACTAGAACAGGGTCAGAGTTAATGTCTTACCTTACATTACCCAAGTGTTGCCAATAACTCTCATAAATGTGTCTGACCCACCTTGCTATCTCTAACAGTGGTTCCACTTTAGAGCAAAAAATGACCTATAGGTTATTTCCACAATGGTGGCTGGGTTTCTGCTGGGGATACTCATCACATCAAAACCCAATTCTGAGGCCAGGGGTGGTGGCTTACACCTGTAATCCTAGCACTTTGGGAGGCCAAGGCAGGAGGATCACTTGAGTCCAGGAGTTTTGAGACCAGCCTGAGCAACATAACGAGACCCTGTCTCTACAAAAATTAAAAAATTAGCCGGGCTTTTTTTAAAGCCCATAGTGCCAGCTACTTAGGAGGCTGAGGCAGGAGGATCACTTTAGCCCTATAGTTTGAGGTTACAGTGAGCTACGATGACACTATTATACTCTAGCCCAGGCAACAGAGTGAAACCATGTCTCAAAACAAAACAAAAGAATAAAAAACAACAACAGAAAGAAAAACCCAATTCTGGCTTCCCTTACCTCTAATAAATAATTTCCTATCCTGACATGCTAATAGTCTGAACAATGATTCCTTCCATCTTAGAGATAACTCTGTCTTAGGCCCTTCCCTAAACTCTCAGAGAGGGAGCTAGATAAAATTTCTAATTTCTTTTCAGTTTGTTAAACTTGTTATATTTGATTACTTTCATATCTCTAAATGCCATTTATACTATAAACTATGATCCTTCTACCTTAGTAAGAATATTTGGTGGGTACAAAAAGCTATAACATGTTAAGATTGTGGAAAAAGATTGGGGAATGAGATTTGGCTCTATATCCCTACCTTCAAAGCCTGAAAACTGATGGCCCCCTGGCTGAATTCAGCCCAAGGATAAGTCTGACTTGCTCTGTGGAATATTTTTAAAAATATTGAGTCATTATTTTGAAATAGAGATATTTTATATAAAAATGTAGATTTCTGACTAGTCTTAAAAAGTTGGAAGTTTTGGCCACGCTAGATACACTACATGGCAGTGACTGGTGAACATTGAACAGTTGCTGTCCCTTGAGGTGGGACATGTGTTCACCAGTTCATGACAGCTGCCACCATTCTCTTCTGCTTATTATCCTAACCTTACTTCACTCATTGAAATACCCACCTGGCTCCTGCAGGCCTTTGAGGTTTGAAACCCTGCTCCATTCTCTACCTGGATGGGACAGAATTTCATGTTTGGCTGGTGACTTTAGAGTAGAGAAGGAACCAAATCTTCATTCTACCTATTTGCTTCATATCATTCCTGTAATGGTCAACCATTCATATTCCCCTCCTATTCCTTCCTGTTTCCCTAACCTCCAAGAAATCTGGGAAAGAGAATCACTATTTAGGGAATGTAAAAATCACCAAATTAATTACACACTACTAAGAACTACCAAGCAAGCATGAGTGTCAGCTGTGTGACTAGAACACTTAGAGGTCGTGTGCCTAGGCTGAAAGCTCTCTGCCTTGCTCTACAGAAGAGTGTCTGCTCCCGGCCCCTTACAAATAGAACACAGAGTCATACCAGACATATAGGAGCGGCCATTGCAGTCTTCTATGTCCATTTTAAAGAGATTCTGCTGAAAGAGAAAATAGCTGCTATTAGAAGCTAGATCTGGGAAGGAGGAGGTTTTTCTATAACATTCTTGAGCTAGTAAGAAACTTAAAGCATCACTTAATCGTGGTCTGATACTATCCTAAAGAAGAAAAACCTCATACTTTGTCTTGGTGAGAAAGACAATGTACCCTGATTTATAAACCCCAAGATTTCCTCCAACCCACAACTTCTGCAGGCCTCCCCAGGCTCTGGGGTGGAAACACTACCTTAACCCAGCATGGTCCTGGATTAGGAGAGTAGACCCTCTTCCTGTAGGTGGAGCTCATGCTGCAGGAGACAGGTTATACCTCAGCCCTCAGGCGGCCAAGCCCTTAGAGGCTCTATGCCTCAGTTAAGGATGGGGTAGTATTTTTTTTTTTTTTTTTTGAGACAGAGTCTCACTCTTTTGCCTGGGGTGAGTGCCATGGCATCAGCCTAGCTCACAGCAACCTCAAACTCCTGGGCTCAAGCAATCCTTCTGCCTCAGCCTCCCGAGTAGCTGGGACTACAGGCATGTGCCACCATGCCCGGCTAATTTTTTTTTTCTGTATATATATTTTTTTCTGTATACATTTTTAGCTGTCCAATTAATTTCTTTCTATTTTTGGTAGAGACGGGGTCTCGCTCTTGCTCAGGCCGGTCTCGAACTCCTGAGCTCAGAACGATCCGCCCGCCTCAGCCTCCCAGAGTGCTAGGATTACAGGCGTGAGCCACCGCGCCCAGCCTGGATGGGGTAGTATTAATAATAAGAGGAAGAAACTGGACTCAGTCATTCAAGGGATTCTTTCTTGGGGTGTGTGGTGGGAGGGAGGGTGACAGGGAAGGAGAAGGTTGGGGGAGCTGCCCACCCAGGGTGCAGTGATAAGTCCTCTACTGAAGGTGTAATAAGTGGCTTTCCCCACCCTCTCATCAATTACTCCGCTGGGCTTGTTTTTATAAAAGGGGAGGAGTCTGAATTTAAAATGCAGGTGAGGAAAGGTAAGCAGACATTGGCAGTAGAATATTCAAAAATCAGGAACTGAGAAAAATTAAAAGTGGTAATTTGTTGCAATCAATTATCTGCTTAGAAGCCTGTGGGAGGAGGGGGGAAAATTCTGTCTGGTGGAAATTTGCATATATCCAAAATTGGTTTCATCACTCATCTAATGAAAAATAAGTGCTCCTGAGGCAGATTTGGGGGAGCAAGAGTGGGGCAAGGGAACAGCCTGAGCTGTGACTGGGATTCTTTGGTGTTTTTGAAAAATCTCACTGAGGCCGACAGATGAAAATTTGGTTTGCTTGTAATGCTATATTGATGGGGTTACAAGAGGGCACACAGGGGAAAAGTGTATGTTTTGCTGTCCACCTTGTCTGAAGCTGAGAGACTCCTTTAAAAGGTTCATGAGAATACCTGAAACATGGGCTAACCTTCACTTCACAAAGCAACTCTCCCTTACATTTCATCAGATAGATTCCTAGTCTCAACCCTATTTCCCTAGGAAGCCTGGGTGTAGAGGAAAAAAAATTCTCCAAGTTTATTTTCAACTCCTCTTTTCTTGACATCCTCCCTGGGATGGATTGAGCTTTGGGACCAGACCACTAGAACAAACCACAATTAGAAATGGTTCCTTGAAGAGTCCCTTAGGGGCAATGATTAGAAGAGCCTATGTCCATAGTAGTTAGAGAACTCATACCCTCTGGAGCTAGCTACAGAACTTGAGGAAGGCAGAGATACAAAGATGAGGGAGGGCAGTCTGGTACACAGGGCTCCCTTTCATTTCCAAATCATTAGCTCTAAACGTGCCCTTTGGGATTTTTCAAAATGAATGCAAAGCTCAAAGTGCCACTTGTAACTTCCCTCATATACACCCCCATGCAAGAACAGCAAGAGTGAGCAGGATTTTCCCTGTTTTCTGCTTGGAGAAACTGAGGCTCAGAGCAGTTAAGTTACTTGTCCCAGGGCTCATGGTGAGAACAAGAACAAGATCTCTCTGAGATGTACTCTTTCCTTTAAACAATAATGCTTCCTTTCAAAAGCCAGGCTACTCAAGATATTCATGGATCTTCTTGCTTTTCCATGGTTCTAACATCAATTAAGGCATCTTTTCCTTTGGTGTGATCCCAGTGGGAGGGGGGTCTGTTACTTAAAAAGGAAGAACAAGTTGAGCTGGCTCTATATGCTAATATAATTGTTGAGGGGGGTGGGCACAGCACGCCTCATGCCCATGTGAACAAGGGGCTAGGCAAGCACTAGGTGAGCAGAGCAGTGAAGCATAGCATTCAGCTAGCACTGGCTCAGGACGTGTACTTTTTCTTGGACTCCTGCCCAAATGGCCCCAAAACAATTTCTAGAAGGATCTGAAGGGGTTGTATTCTGAGTTGGACTTTCTTCAGAACAGTAAACTGAGCTTTCTTGCTTCTTAATTGCTCTTAACAGGTGCTCCATGATTGTGCCCACATCTTGGGCAAAATCAGTACTTAGCTGCCTCCAACTGGTCTAAATGCCAACTTGGTAACCCTGGAAGTGAGAGGGAATTGAGATTCTGCTGTTCCCAGTCCTGGTTTTCTGAGAGCCAGGAGCAAATCAGCAGATGGACTTTACTCTTTGCTCAATTCTCCCTGTGGCACATCCCTCCCAACCTTCCCACTCTTCGCCTCTCAAAGCACCTCTTTTCCTGCCTAACCAGGCAGGCAGATCTTAGTGTCTCCTTAAAGGAACTGGGTCAAATTAGTCAGTGCCAATTGGAGACACGTTGCAAGAGGAGGAGGTATAAGGAGAGAGAAGTTAGTTACACAAGACAGGTTTGGCTCAAAGATCTTGGAAGGAAACTGGCTTTAAAGTAATATAAACATCATTCAGTGATGGAGGTAGGCACATATGTACTATAAATTCAGTTTAGTGAGCTGAATACAATGCAACTAGAAACAGCTGGTCTTCCAGTTCAAAAGGAAGTATCTCTGTGAGGAGGGAGGAAATGTTGGTCATTGTAAGAGACACATTTTCTTTGTTTTCCTTCCTTCCTCCCTCTCTCCATCCCTCCCTCCCTCCCTCTTTCCCTTTCTCCCTCTCTTCCTTCCTTCCATCGGTCTTGCTCTGTCACCCAGGCTGGAGTGTAGTGGCATGATCATAGTTCACAGCAGCCTAAAACTCCTGGGCTCAAGTGATCCTCCTGCCTCAGCTTCCCAAGTAGCTGAGACTACAGGTGCACAACACTGTGCTTGGCTTATTTATTTATTTTTTAGAGACAGGGTCTCATTATGTTCCCAGGCTGGAGTGTAGTGGCTATTAACAGGCTAGATCCAATCATAATGCACTGCAGCCTCAAACGCCTGGCTTCAAGCAATCCTCCTGCCTCAGCCTCCTGAGTAGCTAGGACTACAGGTGCATGCCACTGCATCAGGCTCTCCCTTGTTCTTTTGAATCCACTTGGCATAACAAGAGTCCTCCATGGTCCTGTCTTTCTCCCATTAACATGATATCACATTTGAACAGGAACGGGCATCCTTTCTAGACAGAATTTCCCACCAGAATCTATGACAAGCAACAGTGAGAAACAATCCAGAGTCTGACTTCCAAGGGCAGGTCAGGCATCAGCTAACACCCCTATATACACCAAAACATTGCCACTGTTGGTGATAAAAATGTGAGAAAGTCAAATTTTCTTTAAATAGTGGCTCTGAAAGCCTGAAATAAGGCGGACATCACAAGTAACTGAACTCTTCAAATCCTCCAATCCTGTTTGATCCAGTGACACTTCAAAATTGCAATTTAAAACATACTCATTGTGGCCTAGTGTGTAGAAAGATACTGAGGAGGATGTTGGGAAAGAGGGTGGAGGTAGAGAGAGTGGCAAGGATCCAAGCCATCATTTTGGTTATTATTCCCAAACCATAACAGGGAGAAGTAGAAAATTTTTCTCCAGTTTTCCACGGCACCTGGGTTCTGAAGTGGAGCCCACTGGTTATTAACGAGACAGAACTTCCCATGTACCTTGGGTGTGAGCAGTTCAGGTACTACAAGTAGATCAAACCCACAGCATCATCCTCTACTGTCTGTGCCTTCTTGAACTGAATGAAATCTGAGTGAAAACATGTTGGAATCACACAGCTGGCTCTGCTGTCTGTCAGGGGTTTGTATAATTGGGGAGGGGTAAAGGGTAAAGGGTTGGGGAATAATGTGGAATTAGGCATTGTCTGCAAACTGACTGCATTCTCCTTTCCAAGAAAAAGACCTAGACATTGAGCAATTTGCAGCTCTGAAATGATCTTTAGGCTCAACCCAGTGCTCTCTGAAGAAAATGCACCAACCTTTGCTCAGCTCATGTGTCTGTCTTTACAGTGGAAAGGTCTGACTCATTTTTTTCACCAGGCTGTAGATGGTGACTTTCTGTCTATACATAATACAGATGAAGACAGCTCAGCTTCATTATCTAAGTGCTTGGGGAGCAGTGCAAAAGGGATCACATCATCCTAGGAATAGCCGGTCTCTAAAAAATAAGGGGTAAAAGCTGGGAACACGACACCTGGGCAGTGGGAAAATATCACCTCATTGTTTCCTTTTAGATTTCAGGTGGATGCATCTTTTCACTTGTTCTTTGTGCTTGCCTGTCCTCCCCGTGCATACTGCAAGAGACAGAAGGCTAAGGTTTATGGGTGGGAGGAGAAACAATCCTACCCATCCCATGTCTCATTTCAGGACTTAAGGAGCTAAGGAAAAGGGCCAAACTAAACATTTTAAATCACTAGGTGTGGTAGACATGAGATGACACTTTCTGGGTTTTCTGGGTATACCCCTGAGTATTGCCCTGTGTTTATAGAAAGGCCCCCGAAGGTCACTTCTGTTCGGTTTTATATTTGGACAGGAGTGGGAAAAGTGGAGCAGAGGAGTTCAAGTTGAGTTTTGTAATAATCAGTTTCAAAGCCAAAGATGCCCAAAACAAGGTTAGCTCTCTCAAGTGAAGTTTGAAATTACATGGAAGTCTCAATGAACTATTCTGACTGGGATAGGGTAGCAAAAATGCAGAAGAGGCAGTGGCCAAGAGTCCCTGATACCTGCTGATCAAAAGAGCTCACTGTTGTTTGGGCCAGAAAGATATTTTCAGGCTCCTCTGCCAACAAAGAATCTTGCTCTGATAATCCAATTTGGTAAGCCTCTCTCTTCTTCATGTGGAGGGCCTAGGGTGGGGGTGCTCCAGGACCTGGGAAATCTTGGAGCTGGAATGGAGTTGAGAGATGATCTCCAATCTCTTGGTTTTTAACAGAAGAAACTAAGTCCAGAGTCACTTATCTGGTTAGCAACAGAAGTAGGACAAGTAGAACGCAAGTTACTAGGAGAGGGTTCTTTCCACTACAGCACAAAGTTAAACTTGCCCCAGCTGGAAGGTTTAGGCCACTCTGCTTGCCTTCTTTCTTGGGTTATAAAATCAATAGTTTTTGGGTCTACATCTTGGTGACCTAAATACATCCTTGAACTGGAAACTTATGGATAGGAAGAAAAATAATCCTCTTCCTCCTATGTCTCTTTTCAGAGATTATGGGCATGAGGTAAATGCCAAACTAGATGCTAAGTCTCCTTAAGGTAGAAACAGGGCTCCTTGGCCCAAGGACTACCCCAGCATATGTACTGCATCAGAGCCTACAAGGTGGATTCTACCCCAGGGACCAGGTCATTCATATCAGCACTACCCTTTCTTAGATGCTTTTGTCTGATAAACCTTGAATCTCTCTCTCTGTTTCCAGAACAGAGTCCATAACTTTTCTAAGAAGAGGAAGCAAATCAATCAGCCTGGAATTCAAAGCCTTCTCTAGAGAGTCAAGAGACCTATAAAGAAAGGGAGTCCCTCTGCGTGTGCATTGTACACATTCACAGGGTTCCACTCATATTTGTTCCTACAGAGTAAAATGATGCTAGAAATACCTGCCCAATAATAACTTCTCTTTCCTTGGTTATTTTATGTGGGGGTGGGGGGAGGGGGGAGAAGGTGAGGGAGAGAGAGAGATGGCCAGTTTGGAGAAAATAATTCCTTTATGGATGTTGGGGGTGTGTGTGGGGGGGTGCTCGGTAGGATAAAAGATGGGATAAGTTTCTCCCATGCTGGGAAGTACAAGCCGCAGATTTCAAACTAAGAGGAAATAAAGAAGAAACTTTCAGTTGCATTTTCACTGGGAAAAAGGGCTTATTTCTGAGCCAAATCCTGAAATATGCCTTACCCTTAACCTACTAAGAGGAAGAGGATTGCTCAGATGCTACAGCTGAACTAATTAACTGTACTCAGTGGGCAAAAAAGATGTTATATTTTGTGTTTGAGACGTTAACATCCATTGACTAGGACAAGATATAATTCTGAAGCTGCCAAAATGAGGGCAGCTTCCACCACCCTGAGCCCACCCCAGAAGCTCCAGTGAAATCTCTCCTGCTTCCCAATGGTAAGGCTATTTTCTTCTTTTAAGACTTTATTTTTATCTCAGGAGCCACTCATCTGACTGTTCTCATGACCCAAGGGGCTGAATAGATTCTCTGGCTTTAGGCTGTTAGTTGGGAAGGTTAAAGTCTTCCTGTAAACCACAAAGTAAGATTTAGTGACTGGCAGGCCTATGAGGAGGTGAGGGATTACCAGCTGTGCATTTCATACAACCCTACCAAACAAGGCACTATGCTTTCAAAGATTGTCTGATTTGGCCTTTTATCTGGGCTTGTCTTCAGAATCTGAGTTATCTTAAGTGGAAATATTCTAGGTAGTCCGACAACCGTTTTTCATGCTTCCTAAGGATATGAACATATATATATGTACCTTCACCCAGGCAAAGCGAGCAAGTATCAGTAAGGGAAGACAGCCAGGTCTCAATGGCCATCTGGTTGGCCATAATGATGAAAGACCTAGAGCTAACATGTGAGCATGTCAGGAACATACCATGCCCACTATTGATGCTTTGAGAACTCAGGATGGGTAAACAGGCACAACAGGAGCTACCACAGTAGATAATTTTGCTTATGAGAGGAGGAAATGGGGTAAAAAAAGGTATGCAAAAAAATTTTCCTGGAAGCAGAGTTAGCAAATTCTTGACCTTGGAGGGGGAATGGGGTACCTTATTTCATAAACATCTCATATCTAAAAGTCTACATTCCATTAAACATTCCACTGTCCCCAGACAGGACCAGGCACAATTAAAAAAAAAAAAAAAGCATAGCAATCAAATGAAAGTTCAAAAAGTGAGAATCCAAAACTCTGTAGCATACAAGGGGTAAGGAAGTAACTGGGGGTGGGTCTTTGTGAAGAGGTACATGGAGGACTGTTTAATTCAAAAAGCAGGCAGCCTGCTCCCCAAGTTTGTAGCTCTCATCCGGATGCCTGCCTAGGGTTGTCTCTTGCATTTCTTTCTTAGGGCTCGTATGCAATGAATCTTCCTTACCACCCTTGCTTTCCCAAGTTCCCTACATCTCCCACCCTACACAGTACCCCAGATAGCACTTCTCGCTCCATCCTAAGTTTCTTCGCTACCACGTTTCTTCCACTCTTCTCTTTGCTTCCCAGATCTTCTCACCTAGGCCTACTTTTTTCTCTCAAGCCTTTTCGATCCCACCTCCGGGTCCCTCACTTTTTTTGTTCAGGTACCCTCTCTACTGCTCCTGTTCCTGTTCTACCCCAGCCATACCCCGACGGAGGAGCCTCGCGCATGCGAGCTCCTGCCTGTCTTCAGCCTTCTGCCTTGATCCGTCTCCCGCCTTTTTAGGGCCCCCAGATCCCTGTTACTTCCTTCTCAATACTGGGGTATCAGGCTAAACTACCCCGGGCCGGCTTCCGCCCCTTGGGCCCCAGCCCACCCCTCGCCCCTCTCCGAGCCAGCCCCCGCCCGCGCCCCCGCCCCCGTCCACTTCTCCCCTCACTTCACGCCCCAGCCCCTCAGGCCCCGCCCCCGGTGTCGATGCCCCGCCCCCGCTTTGCTCAAGCCCCGCCCCTCACTCACCTGAGGCCTCTCCGCGCGCGCGCAGGCTGTGAGGGGTGGGGGAGACGGGACGGTGATCGGGGAGAGGGAGGCGGATTGGCGGGGGTCCCCCACTCTGGCCCGGGTGGCCCAGTGCGGGGGTTGTGGGGTCACTGAGGCGGCGGCAGCCAGGCCGCAGCCAGGACCCGGGCGCTCATCGACGGCGGCGGCTCCATCTCCATCAGCGGCTTCACCTGAGGAGGGACCTGCCCCCCCCCACGTTCCCCCCCATCCTAGCCGTCTCCCCCTCCCCCTAACAACTTCCGGTCCCACTACCAGGCGACAGGCGGCGTGGCCGAACACCGAGCGCCCCCAAGCCGGGGAGACTGCTGGGGAAAAAAGGGAGAGGAAGCTAGGGGAAAGTAGCCGAGCGCCGAAAGATTCAAGTCCGAAAGGCGCTTTCGGTTGCAAAGGGTAACTCATAGACTACCCCTTCATCTGCATCTAATTTGCAAACTAGGTACACATTGGACGCCCCGCGTGCCCTGGCACGTCTGCTCCTAGTGCCAAGTTTTGTCCCTGTACCACCTAAGACAATATTGATTTTAACCTCTTAGCATTCTTTGCCTTTCCTGCCAAGTACATAGGAATTGTGGGGGAGGATTTGAGTGTACCAAATTTTTTATCATCTCTTTGGGGGTATCTTGAGGTCAATCACCTAGGCATTGCTGCATATGCTAACAAACCTCAGAGAAGGAAGCTCCATTTCTTTACTTCCTAGAGCCTGCTTCCATTCTCTCCTCCCCCCACCTTTCGTTTTGGGCTAGTCTCACTGCTCATCCCACTACCAATGCAGCCTCCCGCCTGCAATATGTTCATTCTCCAGGCGCAAGAGGCCCCAGAGTCATAATCTTAAAGAGACACTTTATTGATGTATTTAGAAAATTAGAACTATAAAGGGAAAGGATTACGTTCCTTGCTCTCCTCACAATTCTCTGGCAATCAGAGAAGCAGTAGAAAGTTGCATATAACTATTAACACTTTTCTTACACATGCCACACACATTCTCTGAAGAATCCAAGAAGAAAAGCAAAACAAGCTCTTGAAGGTGATAGTGGAGGTGGGGTGGGCAAAGAAAATAGTGCTTGTCTCCAAAATTACTTTTCTCACTTCTAGCCCCCTGTTCTAACAGCTGCCACCTGCTGGCACAGGGTCAGAGACCAGGAGGGGTATGTAATATAGCATCCAAGGAGGGAGATTTTCTGGGTGGAAATGTGCAATGTGTGTGTAATGTGTGTACCTGGGTATGGCTTAGGAAGGCCATACCTAAGAAGTAGAGAGGTGGGAAAGGTTTTTCTGAGGCAGCGAGGCCAAAGGGTGGGGAAAAGGGCTGAGATGTTTCTGGGGTGTAGATGGCTCTATTCCATACTCTCATGAGGCCACATGGACATGGACACGATGCCAGGCATTGCTGAGCACACCTCGCAGGTTCCAGATTGGGGCCACGGTGTCTGGCTGGACATTATAACTGTCATCCACAGCCTTACAAACAATGTTCAATTCCTTCTGCCCAGCTGGCACAACAGCTTGCAGCTGCCATAGACGCCAGGCCCATGCCTTCCTGGGGCGCTGTTCCTCTCCATCCAGCTCAGCTGCCTGCCAGGTTAGGCCCCCATCCAGAGACACATCCACCCGGATGACAGCTCTGCCACCACCACTCCATGCGTAGCCCTTGATGGTCACCTCCCCTGACTCTACAGTCTCCCCGTCCTGGGGCTCTGTGATGGCCGACTGAACAGGAAGTTCCTGAATAGATGGAGCTGAGTCAAAATCTACTGTGTCCCAGTCCACAGATGGAGAGAAGCCTTTGTAATCTCGCCGCTGCCAGTGGCTGTAACTTTCCTCTGGCTCCACACTCACTCTGCCCAGCCATTTGACATGGCGGGCACCCACCACACCAGGAACCACCACCCGCACAGGGAAGCCATGGTCACGAGGCAGAGGCTGCCCATTCATCTCATATGCCAGCAGGACCTCAGCTTCAGGGTCCATGGCCCGAGCCAGAGGGATAGATGCTCCATAGGTAGTCCCAGTGGGGTCTGAGTCCAGTCCCTCAAAGCAGACGTGGGCCTCTGTTTCACACAGTTTGTGACCAGCCTGGGCTAACACATCACAGAGCCGTGCCCCAGCCCAGCGTGCAGTGCTGATGGCCCCTGTCCTCCACTCCAGACCTTTTACTTCTTTGACCTGAGTCATCTCAGAGCGCCGGTTACCAGCACATTGCAGAGTGACTGTGATCTCATGCTTGGGAAACTTGTACAAGTCATCCAGGGACAGAGATAATGACTTACTCCCAGGACCCCCTACTACGTGCAAACGATAGGTGTCTGGGTCCAGGTTAGGTACAGGCAGATGGTTCCGGGTAAAGAAGATAGGATTGGGTGTGATGTAGTTTTCTGTCAGCAGCTCAGGGGGGGGCTCTGCATTAAAGGGGCGTTGGCTGTTGACCTTCAGGGCTGGGTGACGTATAGGATCATCGGCATAAGGGTCAGAGGTGTCCAAGGTGGAGGGTACCTTTTCTTCAGGGTTCAGCTCCCCAATCTTGTACTGAGCCAGTAACTCACGCACATGAGACTGGTTGTGAACAGCATAGAGGGCCCAGAAGGGCTCTAGGGGACCCCCAGCTGCTAGCATCAGCTTTGATGGACCTCCTGGGTGTAGGTCCACAAATTCTGTGACATCAAAGACCTCATAGCCCAGAGTCACCCATATCCCAGTCTCAGGGCTCGTGTGGGAACTCACTTCCTCCTTGGTGTATATTCGTGGTGACTCCTGAGCAGCCTGCAGGAAGGGGTGGGGTGAGGCAAAATGAAACAGAATATTAAGTAATTGGCTGGGCATGGTGGCTCACACCTGTAATCCCAGCACTTTGGGAGGCTGAGGCAGGAGGATCGCTTGAGGCCAGGAATTGGAGATCAGCCTGGGCAACATAGTGAGACCCCATCTCTACAAAATATAGAAAAATTAGCCAGGTGTGGTGGCAAACGCCTGTAGTCCCAGCTATTTAAGAGGCTAAGGCAGGCAGATAGCTTGAGCCAAGGAGTTTGAGGTTGCAGTGAGCTATGATGATGCCACTGCACTCCAGCCAGTGACATTTGGGTGACAGAGCAAGACTCTGACAAAAAAAAAAAAAAAAAAGAAATCACTCTAGCTCACCCTGACCCAACCCACAGTCTAAGCCACTGGGAACTGAAGGCAGCAGATTCCATCTCCACTCTACATGAAGACGGTGTCACCATGAGCTCTGTGGTAACAGCAAGAACATGGGTCACATCCTGGGTTGCCTGTGGAGCTTACTAGGACTCCTTTGTTCTCACAATGAAGCCCTTTCCCTACTTACCCTACACCGATGGTCATGATAGGCCAACATTGCACCGAGACCTAGTAGGGTCCCCATGACTCTCCATCCCCCAGTGCCAGAGTTATCACCAGAGAAGGTGAGGCTGGGGCGCTGGGGCTGAAATGAATCATTTGTAGAGCAGGCCCGAATGCAGAGCCTTGAGGGGGTTGACCTGAGTCTGGAAGAGAGAGAGGTCTTCTTAGTAGCACATAGGGTCATATGAAAGGGCCAGTGAACACCTGATGTCTACCTCTCCCTGGTTGGCCGTTGTTTCCTTCCTGGAACTTAGTTTCTCCAGGGATAGGCGGGACAATTGGGATCTGGCTTTCTCTTGTCTACCTGGCCATTCCCTCAACTACTTCCCTTTTATCTGGTATCATAAAGATAAGGTATCATAAAGATAAGTTATCATAAAGATACTGAGGGTAGGAGATAAGAGCTAGGAGGCAAGTCCTGGGATGGGAGGGCCTACCTGCAGGCCTGTTGGAGCCCAGAGACCATAGCTCTGTGCAGCAGCAGCATTGTGGCAGACCTGTAGGAGGAAGATTCTGGGATCAAGATAGGAAAATCCTTAGGAGGGGATATTAGGGAAGCCAAAGGGAATGGGTGGGAGAAGACACAGAGGTCAGCAAGGAGCTTTCTGGGCAAATGGGGAGACTTGAGAGTGGGGGTCCAAATGGGTCCTTAGAGAAAACTTAGAGCACTTCAGAGCCAAAGACTGCTGACAGGATGGTGGGGGATGGGGAGCAGGCCAGGTGCTTCTAGAATCACCTGTCTTCCATTCTCCACTCTCTACTTTGTCCACCGTAGAGAACAATGCATGGGGCCAAGAGAATAAAGGGAAGAAGCCAAATTTCTACTGTCTAGTTTGCCAGTTTATTATTTCTGAAGTTAGCAGAGGACAACTGAGCATTAGACTGACTTAACCAGGGACAAAAAAGTGAAAAGAACAGCCTAACTGAGTGAAGAAGCCAGATACTAGAGGCAAACTATCTTGGGTTTGTGAAACCGGATCCTGACATTTATTAACCAGCCCTATTCCCTGGGCAACATACCAAGTGTCTCTGAACTTGCATCCCCATCTCTGAAATGAGATCCAGCTAACACAGCTGATACGAAGAGTAAGCAAGTACAGTAGTCCCCCCTTATCTGCTGGGGATAAGTTCCAAGACTCCCAGTGGGTACCCAGTGGATAGTAGTACCAAACTCTATATATATTATGTTTTTCCATATACATACCTGTGATAAACTTTAATTCATAAATTATGCACAGTAAGATTAATAATAACTAAATAATAAAATAGACCAAGTATAACATTATACTGTCATAAAAGTTATGTAAATGTGGTCTCTCTTTCAAAATATCTTATTGTACTGTATTCACCTATTTTCCAAGTGGTTGACCATGGGTAACTGAAACTGAGGAAAGTGAAACCTCAGTAAGGGGGTACTACTCTAATAACATTGTCTTGAAGGTCTTCCGGTCCCCTCTTCTCCCTCTGTCTGCCCTAAAAAAAAAAATTGAACCCAGCTGGGAACTGGACCCCAACCAGGGGCCCCCATAAGAATCTTGTTTATGCCACTGTAGTGAGCTGAAGCGATTGAGGAGTTAATGGCCAGGGTGTCTGGGGATGGGCAGGAGAAGGAAGATACTTTTTCTGCTCTCTGGTCTGCGAGTTTCTTCTGCACAGCAATGGGCTGAGCACTGACCGAGGAGGGGCAAAGTGGCCAAAGTGAGGATAGGTAAGAAGTGTCCCAACTGCTAATGAGATGCCGGAGAACAACTGTGTGGGAGTGGATAGTGAGGCAGAGAACCCACCAGGGAGATAGGATTAGGAGTATTCTTCACTTTACCCCTGAGCTTTAGGACCCTCCCTCTCCCTGCCACCTACCTCAATCCCAGCAGCCTCCCTGAAGTAGACTGGAGCAGTGCAGGTAGAGCTGACTCACCGGTGAGCTCGGTCAGCCCAGAATCCCAGGTTTGGGAGGGGCGACCTTTTGCTGCAATACAGAAATGCCACCGTTGGTGCAGGTGGTGGCCCCTGACTCCCCAGGGGCACTTTGGATAGGAGGATATGTCCGGCATCCAGGCACAAGCAGCAGGCCCTATGCCACTGCCCCAGCAGCTAGCACAAGATGGTGTCATAGCAACACCCCAGGACCCTAAGAGCACCCAGGCAGCAGGAGCGGAGGCAGGTACTGGCAGTTTTGTTGTCCTTGAGATTCGGAGCACTGCTGGGTGCCAAAGCCCTCTCCGCCGCCCCGCCGGACTGTCTTTTTTTTTTTAAGACAGTCTCGGTCTGTCGTCCTGGCTAGCAGACCTTCCTCCTCCTCTTCTCTCTCCCACCCACAGCCCGCTTACCGATTGAGCGTCCTCACTGTTCGGTGTCCTCACTAACGCAGGTTCATCCGCTACGCCAGTGCTCGCAAAGGGGCGGGGCCAGCGCCGAGATGTCCGGCCAGAGGAAGAACACTCACGCCCCTCAGCTAGTCTCCCATCCATTGGCCGGCCGCGGGCCGCTTCCAGCTGCTGTGCCCACCCCCTGGAACGAGGCAGGCGGGGCGCCACGAGGGCTTTGAGCTGAGACTGGCTCTTTTGGCTGTCACTCTCGATAGGCAGCCGTTGAGTTGATTATAGCCCGGGTGCTCAAGGAATGGGATGCCCACTGATGTTCGGAACTCGGGCAGTGGAAGGTGAGGACTCCAAAACTTGCGCTGAGAGTGGGGAGACGTTGAGACGCCCCCGCCCCGCCCCTACGGCCGGCGGACAGGAGGCTGAGAGGCAGGAGATGCGTTCCCTTGCGGAGGCCTAGGGATACAGCCGAGTTTCTCCTGGCGGGGGTGAGCTCGCTTCTACCCAGTTTTTGACAAGTGTCTGTGTTGCAACTACAATAGCCCTGTTTGTCTTTTAGGGAAAGCAAGGTCAATCGCTTAATTCTCATCACCAGGAATGAGAGCAGAAATGAAGCCTAAAATAGTGGTTCCAAGAATTCGAGATTCCTTGAATTAGTCCAATCTCTCCCCAAGTTATGGAACCAACAGTAAATACCATCTTTTACTTTGCGTAGTCATTAAAAACAGTCACCCTTTACCAAGAGCAATGATAGTTTAACACCCCGAAGTATGAAGGTTATAATCTCTTATCTCCAAGAAAGGGACACCAATAGAATAAATTTTCTATTACCCTTTTGTCATTTGGCATGGGACTGAAAATTTATCAAACCTAGGGTCTGATCATGGGCAAACGTGTCCATACACTGCCCTCTAGAGACCGGACGGTTGAGCTACTTTTTTTTTTTAAGACAGTCTCGGTCTGTCATCCTGGCTAGTGCAGTGGGGTCATCATATCTCATTGTAACCTCAAATTCCTGGGTTCAAGTGACCCTCCTGCCTCAGCTTCCGGAATGGCTGGGGACTACGGGCAGGCCACCACGCCAGGGTAATCTTTTTCTATTTTTAGTAGAGACGAGTCTTGCTCTTGCTCAGGCTGGTCTTGAACTCCTGACCTCAAGGGATCCTCCTGCCTCAAATTCCCAGAGTGCTAGGATTACAGGCATGAGCCACCACGCCTGGCTGCTTGAGCTACAATCTTAATCAGTTTAAGTGAATGTCTTCGCCTTTCCTTTCTGCTCTAGAGCTTTTTACCAGGAATCAAGAAGCCTGGGGAGGGAAGGTATTACTAAGAGATAGACGGAAAGGGGAACTGACAGTTAAAGGTTAATTTTGGCTCTACACTGTTTGGAAATGAAAAGGTTTCCAACCTGTGTACAATTTCATTGGAGAGGCCAGATGCCCAACCTATCCTACCAGTTATTTAAAAAAAAAAATAAAAAGGTTTGACGTTCAGCCCAGGATGCAGAGAAGTCAGTAAGTCAGTTAGGGATTGTCTAAAAGCCACAGGATAAGATTCCTTCCTAATAATAGTGTTACCTACTTGTGTGCCACACACATGCTTTACATATTTGACCTTTATGCCTCAACTTTTCTTCATTTTACTGATGAAGAAATGAGGCACAAAGCACTAAGTAACTTGATCAAGGCCAGAGCTGGGGGTAGGTTGACACAGATGGGACTGGAATGCCAGGTTTGTGTACACCAGTTCTCTTTCTTGTCTTCCTTCAGCTTCTTTGGAATTTAAAACTCCTCCTGCAACCATAGCTAATCTTTTCTATTTCTTCCCCACATTTCCCCCTTAGACTGTGATGGACTGAGGGCTTGAAGTACAGTAGGAGTCAAGAGCAGATCCAAGGGAAATTTTCCTGTTGAGGTAGAAGTCATATGATCAATCAAAAAAGCTAATTCAGTGATTTTATGTTAATTTTTATAGGTCACAGACCCCTTTGAGAAACTAATATAGCAATGGACCCTAGAAAAATGCACATAAATTTTTGCATATTACTTCAAAGGATTCACAAACACCACCTCCTCCCACCAATCTCATCAATGGGCCCAAAGATCCACATGCCACACATATACATATTCTTTTAAGAGGGCCTATCAAGATAAAATAGAGTCAGATTTGGTGAGCTATCTAATAGCCTTCGAATAGGGGTAACAGCCATAAAAGGGCTATTTTCCAAATTGGATTCTTTTGCTGTTCAAGAAAAGATTAAAGGGAACAATGAGGTTTCAAGATGCAAGGGAGGGTAAGTTTCTGATTCAATAAAACATTACTGGGGCTGGGCGCGGTGGCTCACGCCTGTAATCCTAGCACTCTGGGAGGCCAAGGAGGGCGGATTGTTTGAGCTCAGGAGTTCCAGACCAGCCTGAGCAAGAGCAAGACCCCATCTCTACTAAAAATAGAAAGAAATTAATCGGACAACTAAAAATATATAGAAAAAATTAGCTGGGCATGGTGGCACATGCCTGTAGTCCCAGCTACTTGGGAGGCTGAGGCAGAAGGATCGCTTGAGCCCAGGAGTTTGAGGTTGCTGTGAGCTAGGCTGACGCCACGGCACTCACTCTAGCCCGGGCAACAAAAGCGAGACTCTGTCTCAAAAAAAACCACAAAAAAACAAAAAAAACATTATTGGGTGCCCTTTTCCCCAAATTCCTAATATGAGACAGATAAATAGCAAAAAACAAAGCAACACTCCAATGCACTTTTTTCTTTCTTTTACTTACATTAAATACATCGGTAAATCAGCAGTCGCATTCTGTTACCACGATTGTTATGTTGGGAGAGGAAGAAAGGCAAATGCTTTCTTAAAAGCAAAAAAAAAAAAAAGAAAACAAAAAAACAAAACCAGAAACAAAACATGACATCGCTACCCCCCTAAAAAACTGACCAGAAGAAAAAAATGAAGAACTGGGAAATAAAAAACAAAGATCCCCAAGCCCAACAGAGCTTAAAGGCAGAAGAGCTGGTAGGAAGTAGAGGGAAGGCAGCAGATAGGCCCAGAAGCTAAGGCCAATCCTGTTCCTATGGGGGTTCCGGAAGGGAGAAGAAGCCTGGGGAAATGGTTTCCCAGCCCCAAGGCATAATATATCTTCACTCCTGCTCCATGGGGAAAGCTGCACAGAGAAAGAACTTCATTTCTAAGAGACTTAGAGAGCCATCCTAGTTCTTCCACTCGTAAAAAGGAAGCACTGGGTGCTTTGGGGGGCCAGTGGGTTCTGGGAAAGGAAGGGGAAAATGTATGTGTGTTTCAGGGCCATGGAAACTAAGGCTGCCCCTGGAAAAGGAAGGGAATTGAGGCCTAAGTGGAAGAACCTAAGCTGGGTCCTTCAGTAGCTCAGCTTTATAGATTTCTCAGCTGCTCTGGGACAGAAGGCAGTCTGTAAGCCAAAAGGGCAGAAAGGTTCCAATCCTAGGTCACTGTGACTTCTATCTTTCCCAAATTTTCCCAAAACTCTTGAGCTAGAACAAGAAGGAACTTACGAGTTCTCTCTTGCCTTGATGGCTTCCCAAAGACATCCTAAAACACCTGATGAGGGATATGAAGAGAGGCTATAGATTTAGAAAGGACGAAGGTCCTCTAATGATATCAGACAGTTGTGAAGCACCTCCAGTGCTAGTCATTCCCTGTCCACAGGAACAGGTAGTATGATATGAGGGGGCTACAAGGAGGCCTCTGTGGTACTAGCCCCTAGTGGTACATGGAATAAACCACTGGTTGCATAGGGGGATAAGGATGGAGGGACTAAACTCAAGATACTAACAAAGAAGAAAAGAAATAGGGCCTGATGGGAGGCAGGGGACAGACCAGACTATACAGTGGGAATAAGATCATATCTATTTACAGGGAAGTAGAAAAGACATGGTAATGGATATCAAATTGAATGTGAACCCTGGGGAAGAATAGAAAACTCCTCTCTTTTGCCTGACCTCTTTACTCCTCTACCTTAGTCTATGCTATCCTGAGACCACTCCCCAGTTGCTTAGTTAATTTTCCAGGAAAGGCAAACCTATACTCAGGAGTTAGGTTGGCAAGAATAGAGGGTTAAGGATCAGAGCTAGAGGAAGCTAACAGTGGAAATTGGGCTTGAGTAGCTGCCACTTGTACTTTTCTCCATAGCCCCTCTGAAAACCTCATATATACCCCTCAGGTCCTGTTTAATTAAAAAGAAGGTAGGAGGGCAAGTAAATCAATCAAAACCACCATAAAACAAATATCCCAACTGAATTACCATCAATTAAAGTGCAAACTTCAGGGGGATATGGTGGCTGGGGCTGAGACCATCTAAAGGCCAGAGGGAGGAAAATGCATATGTATAAATCAGAGGATGGATATCAGAAACTGGTCCCTCCTCCAATTATATCACAGCAGAGCCAAAGACGCAGGCAACCAGTGAAGATTCTTTGGAGGACTCTGGGGTCCAATCCCCACTATGGGAGAGAAGCAACCTAAGAGGCTGGGTGTGCCAACTGGGCCTTGGAAGAGTTCCAGAGCCACAGATGACATTGTACCTCCACCTCCACCCAGCTAGCTAACAACATAACACCCACCTGGTGCCTGAAAGCTTGCCTCCCCATTCTCATCTCTATCTAGAAATACCCTCCACAAGGCTGACTCATGGATACCACAGTGTTTTCAAATATGAGAAACTCCAACCCAATAAAAACAAAAAAGAAATGTTTCCTTATTTCCTCTTGCTCTGAGCTTTATTCTCCCCCAGGGCCCTTTAATGTAACTGAACTGGAAACCTCCTTCCTCAGTTCTTGGGTTCACCACCTTCTCCATCCTGGGGAGAGGAGGAAAACAGGATCAAGAATAGGGACTGACCAAAAGCAGGAGGGGGAAGGGGCAGGAGATGAAAGTGTTTTCTGAAAAAATGAGGAGGAACACTGGGGAGAAAGAGAAAAGATAAGTAGGTCACTGTCTTGCACCTATAATACAAAGTGAAGAAAGTTTGTTTTGGGAGGTAAGTCCTGGGGGGAGTTGACCCCCAAGCCCCAGAGTAGGGGGTAGGAGGCCTGTGGCAACAGCTGCCTGGTGTTGGTTGCTGAAGCGTTAAAAAGTGCCATGACGGAGCTGTCAGGAGGCAGCCCTTGGGAGCCAGGGCTCAGTGTGCTGTTACCGTAGGGGCTGTGTGCTGAGGGGTGGGGATGGAGGTTATTTCTTAGCTCTCGTGCTAGCTCCATACTCGTTCGCTGCTAGCCACCCCCTCAGTT
The DNA here is from genome assembly GCA_004363605.1 of Indri indri. Classification (NCBI taxonomy): domain Eukaryota; kingdom Metazoa; phylum Chordata; class Mammalia; order Primates; family Indriidae; genus Indri; species Indri indri. The sequence goes on from RJWJ010025169.1 coordinate 20,627, forward strand.
GCTACAACACTGGCTCTTGTTCTGCTGGGACTGTTCATGGAGATCCACACCCCGGCTTCGGCCTGCTGCACCCCCCAGATTCTGGGGTTCACTCTTTGGCAACTTCTTAGCTAGAGATAAAAAGAGAAGGGAACAAAATATGGTAGATTTCACTCAACCCCTACCCCAAAGGCTGTTGGGTGGGAGAAAAGCAGAGGGAAAGGGGAAATTCAAGAGATCAAAAGAATGTTCTGAAGAGGGGAAGGGTTCATTGATTGCAAACTACATTGACCACAAGGTGGCTAAAGCTGCAGCCAAGGATGGAGGTCCCAACAGAAAGTTATTTCCATGTATCTGAAGTTTTTAGAAGAGGAGACATTCCTACCTATCCTTGATTTGGGTTAGTGATGATTTTGCCTATAGATAAGGGAAAAAGACAGGAAGCTCTCAGGCTGCTTTGACCTTACCTATTGCCAGGAAGAGATCATTCACGTTCATAGCAGTCTTGGCCGAAGTCTCCATAAACAATAAGCTGTTGTCATCTGCATATGCCTGGGCCTCCTGCAAGGGGTTGGATGTACTGGTGCTCAGAATATAGGAGGGAAACAAGTATTGCCTTTCTACTCTTATATAGGATCTAGAGCTAGGTTCCCACCCCTTAATTAATGCCCCTTTGAGCCAGCTGGCCCTAGACCCATAATTTAGTGACAACTCCCTCAAGATAAACCCATGTCCACTCAGCCCAACAAACAGAAGTCAGGAATCTTAATTATTGGGGAAAGGGTAAGTTGGTGGGGGGCTTTTGGATTCTGACACTTGAATGGTCCCTTACCTCAAATTCAACTGCTCCCTCCTTCCTGTTTTCACACTGGTACCCCCACAGCTGGTACTTCCCTACCCCTCTGCTCTGGAATTTTCTTCTGACTCCTCTAAAATCTCCTGGCTGTCATTAGGGTCACAGTGTTGCTGTATTTAACTTGGTGTAGAACTGGGGAATGAGACAATGAATGTCCTTAGATGAGGTTTTCAAAGAGGACTGGTTTAGAAAAAAAGAGGCCCCAAGTACAGAGGGAGTGTGTTAGAGAGGGACTCTATCGGCCATCTTACTTCATACTCCACCATGCGCTTGTTGGCCAGGTCAGCTTTGTTCCCCGCCAGGGCAATAACGATGCTGGGACTTGCCTGTCGCTGTAGTTCCTTTACCCATGTCTTTGCTCGGGCAAAGGTTTCCTAGGAAAACATGAGGAAGAGAATGGGTAGTTTGTAATGACTGCCAACTACATCTACCACCTTTAAAACCTAGTCTGAAAACTTACCTCTTCTAGGCGGCCTTTCCTCACTGAAATTATCGGGTCTCCAATAATTCATTATCTCTGTCTTCTTGGCATTTGGAAGCACAATTTTTACGCTAACTTGCTATTTCCAGAACTTGTTTTCTCTCCCCCACCTAATTTAATTCCTATACATATAAGCAAGAAAAGTATTCTTAGCTCACTTACCTGATTAGTAATGTCATAAACCACGATTGCAGCTTGGGCACCCCTGTAGTACATAGGGGCTAAACTGTGGTATCGCTCCTGCCCAGCTGTGTCCCAGATCTCAAACTTGACTGTTGTGTCATCTAGACAAACGGACTGGGTGAGAAAGGCCGCTATGGATAAGAGAATGGAAGGGAAGAAGCTGTAAGTGGGAGGATGAATGGGAACACCCCTCTCCCCTTTGAAATATCTCTACTCTCACTCTAAGACCAGTCACCACCCAGGCTACTCAGCTACAGGAAAAGGTTTAGCGTTCTCCTTACATAAAAGTCTTAGAACCAGGATTAAGCCCGCCCTTGGGTAAGTCCTTCCTGCCAAAAGTTTCTCTGGCTAAGGAATGGGGCACTTCATAAACTAAGAGGGACAGAGAGAAGAATTGGCACTTATACCAGAGTTATCCTTCCTCTATCCAAAATAGAGGAATAACAAATAATGACATAAATAATAAGCTTCTGATAAAAGTCACATCAAGAATTAATTAGCTGAGCACAGTGGCAGGCACCTGTAATCCCAGCTACTTTAGAGGCTGAGGCTGGAGGATCTTGAGCCCAGGAGTTCAAGCCTAGCCTGGGTATCATAGCAAGACCTAGTCTCTATCTGTTGCAGGTCCAGGAACACATTCCCAAACTGACGAATAAAAGGGGGAAAGAATAATATGGGAGTTCTCATAAAAGATCCTTTATTGAATTAGCACCCTATTTTGGGATAGTGGCAGAGAGAAGGTAGCAAAGGAGGGAAAGGCAAATACCCTTTATATGTTGTATAGTTCTAGCCTCTATTTTACCAGATATGTACATCAGAATCACCTAAGGAGTTTTTCCAAACACATATGCCTGTGCCACTGCCACCAACCTTACCCTACCTCCAATACTAATCAGTAGATCTACAGTGTAGCCCAAGCATACATAGGTTGAAAATGCTCCCCAGGTAATTCTTTTTTTTTTTTTTTTTTTTTGAGGCAGTCTCACTCTGTTGCCCAGGCTAGAGTGCCGTGGCGTAAACCTAGCTCACAGAAACCTCAAACTCCTGGGCTCAAGCGATCCTCCTGCCTCGGCCTCCCGAGTAGCTGGGACTACAGGCACATGCCACTGTGCCTGGCTAATTTTTTCTATTTTTAGTTGTTTGGCTAATTTCTTTCTATTTATAGTAGAGATGGGGTCTCGCTCTTGCTCAGGCTGGTCTCGAACTCCTGAGCTCAAGCAATCCTCCCGCCTCAGCCTCCCAGAGTACTAGGATTACAGGCGTGAGCCACCGTGCCCAGCCTCCCCAGGTAATTCTGACATACATCTTTGATCATGAATCACAGCTCCAAACCAACTTTTATCTGCTTAAGATGACAGTCAACTGACTTCATTAGGATTTAAGAAGACAGAGTAGGAGAAGGAAGATAGACAGATAAAAAATTAGTAATTTTCTTTGTGTGCAAAGGTCAACCTCTCTTCTAGGAAGCAAGAGGATGCACATATTCCTGCTTTTTGGCATTATGGCAGTATTTTTCTTTTTTTCCTTTTTTAAAAAATCATTTCTTTTGTTTTCATATAGAGTTTCCATTCCTAGGGGAAAGAATGAGACTAAGAGGGCCAGCTCCACAATCATGTCCTAGATCTCCTTTCAAAAGCCTCATCAGGCCTGGTGCAGATGCTTGGACCTATAATCCTAGCACCTTGGGAGGCCACAGTGGGAGGACTGCTTGAGGCCAGGAGTTTGAGATCAGTCTGAGCAACATAGTGAGACCCTGTCTTTACAAAAGATTTTTTTTTTTTTTTTGAGACAGAGTCTCACTCTCTTGCCTGGGGCGAGTGCCGTGGCATCAGCCTACTCACAGCAACCTCAAACTCCTGGGCTCGAGCAATCCTACTGTCTCAGCCTCCCGAGTAGCTGGGACTACAGGCATGCGCCACCATGCCCGGCTAATTTTTTCTATATATATTTTTAGCTGTCCAATTAATTTCTTTCTATTTTTGGTAGAGACGGGGTCTCGCTCTTGCTCAGGCTGGTCTCGAACTCCTG
>RJWJ010025170.1:0-24156 GCA_004363605.1 Indri indri
GGACACTTAGACTGCCCACCAGGGTAAAGAAGTGTCTGGTGAAAGGTACACCGTAGGCCGGGCGTGGTGGCTCACGCCTATAATCCTAGCACTCTGGGAGGCCAAGGCAAGAGGATCGCTCAAGGTCAGGAGTTCAAGACCAGCCTGAGAAAGAGCGAGACCCCCGTCTCTACTAAAAATAGAAAGAAATTAGCTGGACGACTAAAAACATATAGAAAAAATTAGCCAGGCATGGTGGCACGTGCCTGTAGTCACAGCTGCTTGGGAGGCTGAGGCAGAAGGATTGCTTGAGCCCAGGAGTTTGAGGTTGCTGTGAGCCAGCCTGATGCCACGGCACTCTAGCCTGGGTGACAGAGTGAGACTGTGTTTCAAAAAAAAAAAAAAGGCACACCGTAAACATCACAACCACCTTCCCTAGAGCCCCATCAGGGCAGGGCCATAGTTTATAGCCAGAGAGAGACCTCAAGACCAGATTAGAAAAAAAAAAAAAAAAAAACACAACAACCATTTTGTCATCCATTAAATAGGCAAAAATTTGAAGAATATTTGCAAGTGTTGCCAAAAGTACACATTGAAGGGAGTTTGAATTGCTAGAACTTTTAGGATAAAGAGGTTGTTTTAAATTTTTTTAAAAAGTGTGTATGTATATGTATTCATAAAAAGTACACCTCAATGTTCTTAGAGCTAAACAGATGGGCAGTCACAAATTAGAAGAGGGGTGTAGAACTGGCAGGTTTGGTGCTCTATTGGACACAGGTCAGACAAGAGCCCAGTTCCTACCATCTTCCCACGTGCTTCTGAGCTTGCTTCTTGCAATATTTTCTCTCTCCCTTTCTGACTGTAACGATCCCTCTGAATCCCAGTTCTTTCTCTGTGTTTCTCTCTGTCTCTCGGGTTCTCTCTCCCCAGATTTCTGTCTGTCTCTGTCCTATTCTCCAGCTCTCTCTCACCTCGGAGCTCCCCAGCCCAGCCCTCCAACTCCCCTAAGCCTTTCCACCCCCCTCTCAAATCCCTCCTCCTCGGCCTCCCCAAATAGATTTTTTTTAAAATTAACTATTTTGTGCACAAAAGGGTAGACTTCAATTATTAATATCTAGAAAACTCCCAATTACGACAAAACAGTTTCCTTGAAAACGCTATACAAATATGTTCAGCACATGATTCTACCTCAGATGTCAGCACCTCCTCTGGAAAGGGCCGGGTAGGACATATTTCAGGCCTGTGGCCATCCGTGTGGTCTCTGCCGCAACAATGCAACTCTGCCATTTATCGTACGTGAAAGTAGCCCCAACAGTACGTGGCTGTATCCTAAAAAACACTTTCTTTATGGACCCTGAAATCTGAATTTCATATCACTCTTCATGTCATGAAGTCATCTTCTTTTGATGTTTTTTTCAACCAGTTGCACATGTAAAAGCATTCTTAGCTTGAGGGCAGTACAGAAATAGGCCAGATTTAGCCGAGGGGTTGTAGTTGGCTGATCTCTGCTCTAGATTATAATCATGCTCCTCCAGGCCTAAGTTTTGCAGTTTGGGATCTTTGCAATCACCTATAATTTCTGTGGTTTTACAGAAGAGAAAGCGTGAAATGAGGAAAAATAATAAGGTTGATCATTCTCATACCCACATGAAGCCCCTTTACGTACACTATCTGGGTTGCAGTGCAAAGTGCTGGATTTATGAAGAGTGTGGACAAGTAATTTACACTCTTAGCCTCAGTTTTCTTTCTGTAAAAGGGAGGTAATAGAAACTACCTCACAAGGCTGAGGATTAAACGGGATGGTGGGTGTGAAAGCGTACACATATGTTACCCCGGTACCCACTGAACCTGTTTCTGCTGGAGGTGACAAGGGACCCAGGAGTGTACACGCCAGGGCAGAGTCAGACGCCGCTGCAGAGCTGTTCTGTATGCCTCAGTTTCTTTTCTGTTTCTATAATATGGAGACATTAAGAACACTGACCTCACAGGGTTCTTAAGAGGTTTGAATAGGCTAATACATAGAAAGGGCTTAGAACAACGCCTGGCACATAAGTACTTGACAAATCTCAAGACATCGCTCCGTTGCAAACCAGGCTCATATAAAACCCTGCGCACCCTGACCATCTTCCTAGGTAGGTTTGGTGGAGGCAGAACAGCTGTGCATGCAGGGGTCATTGCCACCTTAAGGATCCCTACGTACAGGCGGGAGCCCTCAAGGCCGCCATAGTCACGGGCGGCACCAGCCTCTTCCTCCCTCTGTCCCACCCCGCTGCCCTTCATTCCCAACTGCAGCCTCTTGAGCCTGATCTTTGAAACAGCCTCCGACTTGGTTACTTCTTCAGGGAGCAGACTGCTGGTGCACCCTGCAAAAAGCTGATGATGGAGGCTGGCATCTGGCATGGTGCTTTGGAGTTGAAGACCAGGTTTAAATCTGGCTCTGCTGCCTACTATGTGGCCGCGAGACAGTTTCTTGATATCACTGTGTCTTAGCTTCCCAATTCTTAAAAAATAATGGAAAGTCTACCCAAGTGGTGGGAAATAAATCTAAGAAGCCTTTTCTAGCCTCCCTCTGTTATCCCACCTGCCCTCACCCCAGCTTTCCTTGTTCTTCTAGGGTCACGCTGATTTTCTCGACTTCCCTAGCAATCCTATTGGGGGAGCAAATTTCTTTTCCTTTTGGGGTTAAGTGCCCAGCTGCTAACTCTAATTGCCCAAGCAAAAATAAAAACAACAACAACAAAAAAAAATAAGAAAATAAAACAACAACTTTATGTTTGGCTATCATCTGTTAAATTTCAGGGAACAGCACAGGTAACTATTTGTCTTCCTATGCAACTTCTCCGTGACTCCAAATATCTCATCTGAGAAAAACACTGCAAATTCCAAGAGACAGTATTTTGCAATCCAGATGTATCTTAAAGATCCCAAACTCTTTATCTTCTGAGCACTTTCAAATAAATAGAAACAGAACAGTTTTAAAATAGAGATAGGCAGTGATTTCCTCCAACTTCTAATGTTAATAGTTCTATTAAATTCTTGACTCATTTTCCATTTATTCAATCCACTCTTATACTAGTTCTTTCCCACAGAGACTGTCATTTGCTTGAGTTTAGACAGTTTGTTAGGGCAGAGTGCTTGGATCAATCCCAAAACCCAGATGTTTCTTCTGCTTTCCTAGAAATTAAAGCTGAAACAAATTTGCCTCCAAGATATGTCCTGTGCTTATTATAACTAATTGAAGACAATTTTTTGCATTTGATTTTCCCACTGGGTAAAGCGGTTTTAAATTTAAATTTTGTATTTACCCATCTATTCTTTTAGATGACATCCTTAAACTCTATACTCTGTCCTCAAAAACAGTGGGAAAATTGTTATATGAGTAGGCTCAGTCCTGGTCTGCTTCGTCGGGGGCCCTCGTGGCTGACTCTGCAGTTTCAATCGCTAGCCTTCGATGCGTTGTAACCTACATAACGGAATGGTTTCGATGGTCACTCTTTCCAGTGTACTGATCAGTGCTGTTCCATGGAACATAAATATTTCTCCATCTGGATATGGCCTGTGTGTGGGAAAGTGTGCAGAAATGGGGTGGGTGACCAATGTCCCAGTTTGCCTGGGACTGAGGAATTTCCCAGAACATGAGATTTTCAGTGTTGAAACTGGTGAAGTCCTGGGCAAAACAGGAAGAACTGGTCACCCTAGATACCCTAGGTCCCACCCACTCCCAGATTGAGAATCGCTACTGAAGGTATTACTGATTAGAGACTATTCAGTAATTGATCGGTGGGAAAGGAAAAGAACTGTTCAAACCACTGATCTTGGCGGGGCTGGGGGTGGAGAGGGGAAGCACACACATCATCACTAAGTCTGCGGGACGGAAATCTCTATGTGGTCCTCCCTCACGCTTCCGTGAGCCACTGAGGCATGGGGACAAAGTAATTAACATTCATGGGATGGCATTACAGTGGGCCCCAAATAATGCATTTAACTCATACTAACTACACAGATGTTCCCTGGCAGATATAGGAAGGTTTTGTTAACAACCTAAATAATAATGGAGGACCTAAAGAGATAATAATTGTTATTATGGGGTTACTAGTATCTAAAATCCCCTCTTTCCACACCCCGTGTGACTTGAGAGATCTTCTTTCTGTATGAAGTAGGATTCATAGAAAAATATAGGATCTTATGAATGGAATGCTCATTTTAAAGTTTATTTTTAAAAAAATAGGCAGTGAGTCCAGAAAATGTAAACTTGCTTTATACAGCAGGGTGATCAGGCAGACATTTGAGCTTTCTGGCTCACAATTTCCAAATTTGTACAACTTTAGGATTGGAACTAGATGCTCTCTAAGGCCCTCTTTGGTACCGAATGCCGTGATTATTCCAGATTCAGCACAGAATAAAGAGCAGACTATTTTTACAGGAAAACTGTACTTGGGAAGCTTGGTTTGGATTGAGTACTTGGCAGGGAAATTCCAGAAAGTGGTAGGGTAATATTAATAGAACAGAGATAAATCAAGAATCTTTGGAAGTGGGGAGGAGGTCAGCTAGCTCACGTGGACTGAAATCCTGGGAGAGGAGAAACCAGACAGGCACAGGTTTGACTCTCCAGGAGATGACCTGCCACCTAGCAAGGACTTCAGGGTTTTGGGGAGGGCAGTTGTCGCCTGGACACAAGCAAGGCGTTGGAGTCCAGGCAGGAGGGCCTTTTTTCTGTAGACCCCTAAAGAACTCGAAGGAGGACTTGGACTGAGGCTGGGATTACAGATTTTCAGTAAAGAGGATTTATGTGAGGACTGGGGCTAAGGAGCAGAAGGCTAAAGGGGAAATGAAACGGGAAATGTCCAGACGAGGGGACTGAGGGTGGTGCGAAGCTAAATCCATTAGGAGGACCTGAGTATCTCCAGCTCACTCAGAAAAGATCTCAGTTTTATCCTCCAACATTTTCACAGTTAAGTTCTGATCTTTTAAATCTGGCTGAAGAGAAAGATCACAGAGAATAAATATCTTGAAGTACAGAGCCCAAGGGCAAGGGCTTTGAAAGCACAACCTCCACCCATCCACTCTCTGGAAGTGTGGCCTTAAAGGGTGTGTGAAGTAAACGTGGGGAAAACTCTGTGCCACTCATGGTTTTGTCCAAGAGCACCTTAAGGAAAAATGCCACATACTGTGAGGTCAGAGGGTCAGAGAAAGACAGGTTCATAAGTAGATCTGGCATGGAGAAACCACACTGAGAAATGGTTAGCCAGGAAAGCAATTAACATACTTTTGTTTTGGATATAGCCTTCTAAGACTACAAATTGTCCACTGCATGACTGGGGGCGGAGGGATGTCACCAAAATTCTTAGCAGGGTCATTTGCTTTAACAAATCATGGGTTATTCTTAGCAGGGTCATTTTCTTTAACAAATCATGGGTTATTCTATCAAAGAGGCGGTGTTATAAACATCCAATCTGGTCTTTGAATCAGGGGCCTTTGGTGTTGAGCTGTTCTTTTTTGCTTCTTTGGTGCAGAATATGGCACCAATTTGGTAAAGTACGTGATGGTGGGCAGGTTTGGGGGTGGAATACGGTCTGGCTTGAGCAGGTGCTGCCCACAGGCTGGGCTCAGCAGTGAGAAGCACTCCCTAAATGAGCAGGATGCTTTGGAAAACCTAAATGGGAGAGAACTGTCCCATTGCCGTTGCCCAGGGGCTGAGAGGTGTTTAAGAAATGCCCAGGAGAGACTGAACATGGCTGAAAGATGCTGTCTGAAGTTGATGCCCGGGATTTGGCAAAATAATCTTGGCGCTGTGCGTGGGTGTGTGTGTGTCGATTTCAGGCAGTGACTTGCAGTTGACTGGGTGGCAGTGCTGAGGGGCACCAGCATATTAAACATTTTTTTCATTAGACTCAATTTTTTGTGGGTGTATGACTGGCTTTTTTTTGTCGTCACCACATTGATCCATTTGACTCAATTTAATAAATATTTATTATCAGCCCACTGGATGCTTGCTATGCTGGGCTGCCAAAGATACAAAAGGACCACAAAGAGACTATATTCTAATCTGGGTAATATGATACTCACCACATTCATAATTAGAATGCAAAGATGCAAAGAATGACATAAAGGAGTTACAACAGAGGTTTATTAATAGAAAGGTGTAAAATTAAGGAAAAAAAAGATCAGGAAAAATTTCCTAAATGACACAGCACTGAATGCAAACCCTTTAAGGCCATTGTTAAAATGGAGAGCTGGGCGGACTGGCCCAGGGAGAGAAGGTGACACGAAGAAAAGGGCCAAAGATAGGAATCCAAGGCACGGCAGTTTTTCTGGAGTGTCCCTTTCAGGGAAGGCAGCAGTGGGAACTGACAGTGAGGTGACAGGGTGACAGCGAGGCGATAACCAGCAGGGATGTGTTGACACCCAGCATGCCATGTTGAGCTGCCTGCACTGAGTAATTGAATAAGTTGTGGATACTCACTGACACTTTTAGGATTGAGAAACGTTACTTTTAGAGCTTAAGAAGAAAAGTGTGTCAAGAGTGTTAGAATGGTTTGAAGAGGCCAGAGAGACCACCTGGACAGGTCTGACAGCAATCTGCTGGAAGCGCTCGATGGGCTGGAGTTAAGAGCAGAAGTGATGAGAACAGAAAGGGGGGAAGCCTCTAGAAACCTCCCACAGACACAATATACAGAATGTACTGATCAGACCTGGGGTGCTAGATGGGGAGAAGCTGGCTTGAAGGATGCGGCTGGAGAACTGGGTGTTGGGGGGCAGGGAGATGGAAGGGGCCACATCAGCGGGTGCAGATGGGACCTTTAGGAAGAGACAGGGAGGAATGTGGGGGACGGCCGGGGAGCATGATATGGACAGTTGACTCATCGGTACAGAAACGGCGATGACCCATGGATGTAAATGAGATCACCGAGGGAGAGGGAACTCCAAGAGCCACAAAGTGAACTGAGGAGGATGTTTACTGAAAACTTAAATTTCCCCACATTCTGAATTTTCACTGAGAATAGTGGCTCCCAAACTCAGCTGTTAGCCAAGCCTCATTTCAATAGTCAGTAACCAAGAATATGAAAAGGACAGAGTTCTGCATTTACATACAAGTTTCTCAAAGAGGGATTATAAAAGGAATGACCTCTAACACATTTGGCAACATGAGAGTCTTTTCATAATCTCGAGGTTGTAGCTCAGAGTTCTGTGACAAAGTCAAAGAGCTATGACAAATTCATAATTCAAAGACTGCTGGCTTTGGTCTTTGATAGTTACCTCTTGCTAGCACTTTTAACTCTATCCGCCTTTCTAAGTAGAAACAACTTTTAGAAAAAAGTGAATCTGTACATTGCATCGTGGACAGGGGACAGGACACTGGGTTAGAAATAAGAAGATGTGAATTTGTGCCCCGGCTTTGAGAATCACTAGCTGTTGGATAAATTCAACAATATCTAGAGTAGCTACACATCCTGCACAGAGGCGAGGTTGCAACGCCAGTGTGGAAAGGGGAAAACAGCATAACTGTCAAAATTCCTCTGGAGAGATCCCTTGGGAATGCACCACGCTAAGCTGACACCATCGCTCCACCGAGGCCCATTCTCCCTTTAATCTTGGTCCAGACGGTTGTTTCTTCTAACCAGCACCAGATGAGGAAGCTGGCCCGAGCCGAGGAGCTATGTTCTGAGACAGACGTGCGCTGTGCTTTAACTGCTGAGCCATGGGGGCCCAGCCCCAGCACAGGGACAAGCAGAATCTGTGGGTCACTCTGGACCCCACTCATTGGGTGGAATGGAGGACACGGTGGCATGCCAACGCCATTTACAGTCATTTAAAACGTGCATGTGTGCGCACGCACGCAGTTGAGTTTCTGTAAGTTAAATGAACATAAGCCGGGACTTCCTCATCTTGAGCACTACTCATGTGCCAGGGCCGTACTGGGTACAAGGAAAACAGAATTGGCATGTGCCATCGCTGCCCCTGAAGCCTAGTCTAGAGGGCCCCAGGAACACAGCACAGCGCTGCAAGGCAGGTAACAGTGCGCTGCGGTACAGGAGGCCGGAGGAGTGAGAATGAGGAAGGCTTTTCTGAGCCCGTGTGACTCTAAGCTGAATCTTAACAGCACGTGTCATCGGGTGTGGGGAAGGGCAAGGGCGCCCAGAGCCTCTCCTAGCAGAGGGACTGGCGCATCGAGGCAGCGAGGCTGGACGTGGCGCAGCGGGGACCCACGACTTGCCCGGGGAAGAGGGTGCAGCTAAAGAAGGTGCTGGAAAAGCCAAGGGGGCCAGATTGTGCTGAGCTCCCTGTGTTCCACTAAGGGGCTGGGAGCTTACGCTGCAGGGGATGGGGATCCATAGAAGGTTCTAAGGAGAGGGGTGTGAGCGCAGGACCACAGGTCATTCTGTCACTGTGGGGGCTGGATTAAAGCAGGCTGGGAACGGAGCAGGGGAAACCAGTGAGGAAGAAATTACACTGTTGTAAGAGAGAGGAGACTGGATGACAGTGCCAGGCACAGAGAGGGGGCCGGTGGCTAGATCTCGTCTACCGAGGTTTCCTCTGTGCCCGGCACTGTGCCCGAGAGCTGGTGCTGTCGGGTGTGTTGCTCCCAGGGTCTCCTGCAAGGGCCTGCACGGCTCACACTCGGCCCACCTCACGCCAGTCCGGCTCCTACACTCACTCGCTTGGCAGCAGCCGCGCGAGCCGCTTTGCTGGCTCCTGAACACACCAGGCCCTGGCTCACCCCAGGGCCTTTGCAGTCCCTATTCCCTCTGCCTAGAACCTCTTTCCCAAGCGCACGGCCGGCTCCCTCTCCTCTCGGGATGCAATTCATGGGCTGCCTTTGCCGAGAAGCCTTTCTTGACCCACCTCATCTAAAGTTGGTCCCTTCCTGCGTCAGCCTGTAAATTAGCACTTCTCACAGTCTCAAATGATCTTGCTTATCTCTCTACTTTTTATCTGTCTCCCCCTTCTAGAATGCATCCTCCATGAGGTGGGGGGCTGTTTGTCTTAGTCACTGGTATATCCAGCACCTAGCACAGTGCCTATGTGCTCCCCGAATATTTATCCAATGAATATCCATTTTATAGATGAAAATATAATAATCATAACTAACTCGTTTAAGCCTCACATTTGATATATATATTATTATCTTCCCCACTTTGCATGGGGAAACTGGGGACATGAAAGTTAGGTAACTCATCCAAGGTCACACAGCTTGGAAATGGCAAAGCCGGGATCCAAACTCAGGCGGTTTGGCTCCAGGATCCAGGGTTTTGCTGTCTGTGCTACATAATCACTCTAAAGCTAAGGCTGACAAATGTCAGGTCACATGGCTGGTGATGAAGGAGCCAGGATTTCAATTCTAGAGCCTGAGCCCTTAACTCCTACACTCCAGAGAAACAAAATGAGCAGGGATGAGGGTGGTGAGAGCTAAGGGGGAGAGAGGCCCCAGCCTGGAGGCCGGAGCTAACAAGAGGCTAGTGTCGAACTCAGGGCCATGCAAAAGGGAGAGCATGAGTTTAATTCCAAGCATGTAGAATTTGAGTTGCCCACTGCACACGCTATCAACTGCACTGCCTGCTTTTGCAGCAGGGTGCATTACTCAAACCTCCCACCCCATCTACACACTTGCAAAATGTGGGTGTAAGGACCCACAGGACAGGATTCTTGCGAAGATTCAACTGAGATCATCTAGACCCATAGGTACATGTTAGTACGCATTAATTCTCATCTTTCCTATACCTTTGCTCACATGAAAAAGCCAAATTTTTGGGAAAATGGGCTAAAAATCAGGATGAAAGAGAAAATTTTTTAGTGGGTCCAATTATAGAATCATTCCACAAGCTTAATGAGACTTAGAATTAGCCAAATTTCATCTTGTGAACACTTGCAGCTATTGAAATAATTAAATGAAAGGTTTGTAAAACTAGGTTCAATTTAAAATGTGTATAAGTATTACTTCTCCCTCCCCCCACCCCACCCGGCCCTGGATCTTTCCTTTTATTCTTATTTCTTGATAGGTACATGCAATATTTGTCTTTGGACAAGTCGTATATTTTAATCAAATTTTCTCATTTGTAAAACAGGATCAATAGTCCCCCTCTTACAGTGTTCTTATAAGAATTAAAGGAGAAAGTGCATAAGAAATCCCTTGCAAACTAGTACTGTCCCAATATGATAAAGTAACATTATTATTTTAAAAATGTTTGCATGAGGGAAAAGGGTATGGTTATTGAGATCAGTTAAAGTTGCTCATGTGGTTAAAACCACACACATCCCCATATATTATCACTAAATCTTGCCCCTCTAATATCATGTGGACATGCTCATTCATGTCTCCCCTGTATAGGACAAAGAACCATCTTGCAGTGGGCATGTGCTTTTGTCTGCCCAATGTCTCTCTGAGGAGCCATCCTTCAGCTCCGGGGTGGGAAAGTGACCCGAGAAAGGCTGGTCAGCATTCTTCATCCCCCCAATAGGAATTTGGACCAAGCAGGTCCAATCTGAGGTCTCCCCTAAGCTTTTGCTGGAACTATCAGAAAGAGGGGGAAAAAAAGCTTTCTCTTTCCCCAGCTGTCAAAAGCAAGTAAACCTGGAGCTACTTCTGGCCATCTCTGATAACGTGTGGGAGAACCTGCCTGAATGAAGCCCAAATGGAGGGACAGAGAGATAGGGGGACCAACTTGTCCCAGTTAGCCAGGGATGTTCCCAGTTCTACCTGTGAAAATCCCAAGCCCAGGACAGACTTGGGCAAATAGGGACAGCTGGTCACCCCACAGACAGATAACCTGGCAAAAAAGAGTCTTGAACACATTGTTTCCAATACTGATCTGGCTCCCTTGGGTGTCTCAATCATGTGACCCACTGCTGGTGTTTGTTTAAGCTACTCTGAGTTGAGTTTCTGACACTTGCAACCTATAGGGTCATAACACCCTCCCAAAGAATGTGCACATATAAACAAAAGTCACAGTTAAAAAAGCAAAATGAATCAAAGTAGGAAACACACTATTTTTAGAATTAAAAAATGAGGAAATGTGATCATGTGGTCCTTTCTGAGGTCGAGAGAATTTGACAAAGGGGCTCTGAAAAAAAAACGTACACAAAATGGAAAAAGGAAGAGAGACAAATGAAAACATTCTTATGGAACAAAAACACCATGGCATGAGAAAGGTCAGGGTAATGAACGAGCAAAGATTCGAAAGAACAAACGCAATTTGGGAAAAAAAGTAGCTCAAACCAAAGCATGTAGTAGCTTGGCCTTTTCCTTAGGGATCAACCAGCCCTGAGGGGGTATGAAGACAGTCTAGCTGTGGGAATGCACTGAGTAGAAACTAGACCAGTGGCAGTTGGGCAAGTGCTGAACAGTTCACAAGAGGTAGAACAAAAATCCAAATGGCCTCAGGCACTCTGCCCCGGGGCAGGTAGGCAGTTGAAAGTGCTATAGGAATAACGCAGGGGTTAGAGAAAAAGGGTTTCTCTTAAGGTGACAGAGCAGGAATTACAAAGATCTGCGAAGTGAGAAAATGCGAGGGTGCACCGCAAGGCAGGGTACGCTACTCTACTGCGCGAGTCAGAGAAACCTGTGACCCTAGAGGTTTTCCTCTGACAAGGCAGACACACATCTGTACACGAGCCACGCAGAACAGAATGACAGCCACGCCACCTGGCTGCCCCGAACGGTGTAAGTCTGGAGCCCTCAAGAACCTCCTTGTGGCCTGTTCTGTCACCACTTGTAACACAGTGAGCAGAGAGCCTAAAGGTTGAAAACCAAGAGAGAAGTCGCTCTCCCAAGAGAATGGCACTATGAAAAAAACAAAAGGCAGCATGAAGCTATGAGATTTAGGGCTTCTCCCACGAATATCCTTTCTGTTCAGTCTTACCATTCTAAATGGTTTTTACTTTGTTTTCTGATACCATCTAATTCTAGGGTGCTAATCATTTTCTTGGTTGTATGACTCTTGGGGGCGTTTTGGGAAACCTGATGTGCCTGCACGGGGTCCTTCTAACACACATATTTAGGAGAAAGGGAGGCGGTCCCTTCAAGGGGAGAAATGAACAGTCCCCTCCGTGCTCACATGTTTGCTTAAAAGACTTTTACGCTGCGCGTACACAAGAACTTTTCCCCTTAAAACATGACATTGAAAGTAGAAGAGCTGATATGATTAAAGGCTGTCTGGTTGTAAAGAATCGATTCACGCTCCAAATCTTCAATCGCAAAGCGTGCTCAAGCGTAAAACCGCTGGAGTTACTCGAGTGTGTATTAGATTTTATGCGGCTTTTGAAGGTGGGGAGGGCCAGCGCCAGGACATTCAACGATTTGTTTGCTTTAATTCACTTGTAATTTTGGAAAGGCCCCACCTAGGAGCAGGATATCCTTTCTCTCTGAACCAGGATGTTGCCCAGAGTCTAAGAAAAGGAGGAGGCAGAGCCCTGGGAAACGGCACACCATCCTGAAATGCATCCCTTGCAGAATCAGGACAGACGATGCTCACCTTCCTTTCTGGAGAGATGCTCTCTAGAGGGGCCCTCACTTCCACTTCCTGCAAGGGAAATGGGATGCACTTGCCCAGGCTAAAGGACAATGTGGAGTCCAGGCTCACCAGCGCTTCCGCCTTTCTCTCTACAGATTCCCGGTCTCTGCACGTGAAGGGTTTTTGTGGTTCTGGGCATTGTGTCTTCTGCAAAGAATGGTGTGTGTAGAAATGAAAGCGGCCCCTCATTTGGGAGCTGGGGAGATTTGGGGTTCCGTGATTTACATGGGGTCACACTGTTGCCCTGAGTGGGCAGAAGCCAGGATGCCAATCCCACAAACCTACAGCAAAAAAGGTATTCTTTCCTGTACCTATGTAGATATGTTTCTTGGTATCCCAAGAGACCAAGATCATTTGTGTATTTGACTAGGGCAGGAAAGAGGACGGGTATCAGGAAAAAAACAGGGTATTCTTCTTTCCTTGACTTTCTTATACTGACTTGACATTGATAAAACTGACCATCCTTCTGGCAAAGTAACCACAGACATTCAACACAAACCAAAACCCATGTTTTTCTTTTGTCCTTTTTTTTTAATTAAAGCGACAATCCAGACTTTTGCTAAATTATGAAATGCCTTCATCTCAGTACAATACCTAAGGAACCACATGGCTAGTAC
The DNA here is from genome assembly GCA_004363605.1 of Indri indri. Taxonomy (NCBI): domain Eukaryota; kingdom Metazoa; phylum Chordata; class Mammalia; order Primates; family Indriidae; genus Indri; species Indri indri. The sequence goes on from RJWJ010025170.1 coordinate 13,106, forward strand.
CCAACTTAAGAATTTTAACGGAATGGTGAAAATAGAAAGGGAATAAATATTTAAATATGAACATCAACCTCTAAGTGCCTGATGCTCCTAAATTATATGCCAGTGATGGAAACAACAGATCAAAGGTGAAAAGATGGTGGCCACTGGTTAGGAGAAAGAGAATCAGGAAAAAGAGAATGCACAGTACACGAGGGAACCCTATTCACCAGGCAAGCCACCCTGGGATTCGAGACCGTACATGGTATTTTCCAGAGAATGCCGGCGTGTTTATTGCCCAACAGGCCCTGCCCTGCAGCCTGAGAGCACCTACCAGCGTTTCCAGCTTGGCAGGCCCCCAACAACCAGAACAATGATTGCTTTTCTTTAGCTATAATAATGCTGTCTAGTTCATCAGAGATCCATTTTGTATTTTTCATTGAGTCCAAAGCACTGTTTCCTTCAGAAGAGATCCTATCATGTTTTACACATTTAAAAAATAATTGATCTGGTAAATAGTAAAGGTAGAAAAATTTTGATGAGAGAGGAAGAAGTTTCTTCTAGGTATTCATTATTATCTTAAGTAAAATGTATTTTTAAAAAAACCTTACAGACATGATAAGGCACATGCATGAGTCCAAATATTTTTCAGCTCACTGGGTCTCAGGGAGACAGCTGTGGTGCCTGATAAAGCCTCATGCTTTCGCATTAATTCATTCACTCATTCATTCATCTAATATGTATTTATTGAGCATTTACTATGTGTCCTAAACATTAAGGACACAGCAGTAACAAGATAGAAAATGACCCTGGCTTCACTGAGCTAGTACACAGAAGATCAAGAACAAGCCCATGCAAAGAGGTAAATATGACAATTCCAGATGGCAATAAACTCTTTGAAGAGAAAATAGGGTGGTGTGGTGTGCTGGCCAGTGGCCAGGAGGCACGGTCAGAGCTGCCCACATCCAAGAGTTCAGATCTGGCTGAGGAAGAAGGAGCCTGTGTAGGCCTAAAGTAGGCAGGAGGATGGCCAGGCAAAGGCCCTGGGGTAAGAGCAAGCTTGACAAATTTGGGGGAAAGAAAGAACACCAGTGTGGACTGAGAACAATGATACCGATTGTGGTAAAGATTGAGTAAGATGATGTATGCAAAAGAACTTGATGAACTGCAAAGCAACACCATGGAAAGTTATTATTTGGTAATGCTAGACTACTTGAATGATCGCATAAAGAATATCATTCTGCATTTAGAAAGGACTAGGGTGAGAACTACATACATTTCAGTTTTCGTCTTCTACTTCCTAGTAAAAAGTGGCTGGCTCTTCCACAGCCCTTCCAAATACGGCACATCTCCTTTGTGCGAAACATGGAATCTCACATACCTGGAATTCTGTTGAGCGTCACCCAGAAATGTTCATCAGGACTGAAAGTGTCCTTGGACCACTGGAGCAAATCGGTAGCCCGAGGGTCACGGAGGACAAAGTTGGCAAACTCTCTTGACAGAGCCACATAGGCAGAGCCAAAGTAAATGGTGAGATTGTGGGGGGGAGGCGGCTTCAACGCTGGCGTTCTTATCACATAGGAAAGCTCTCTGCCCAGGTGCTCTCGGTGGACATACTTAGTCCGTCCAACTGCATGAGCTGGGGGCAGCACCCCTGGGGTAATATTTTTCCCTTTAAATCCTTTCAGATACTGAACTATTTCCTTGTTGGTTTTCAGGGGGAAGTCTTGCCCACAGGTGTTGATGACGTACTTCCATGAGACCTCTGAGCTTGAAAGATCATTGATGCAGTTGAGGTCGGCCTGGAGCCTGGAGATCCCACCGTAGACAACTGGCTCCATCTTGGAAGCCAGAAAAGCATTTGGGAAGCAGCTCAGCAATTGTTCCACTGCGTCTTTAAATTCAGCTGTCGCCTTTTCATCTACATGGACACAGTAGATATTCTGGGGCATGTAAACAGCCCTGAAGAGCCTTGCGAAGGTATCAAAATGGTGATGGATGACCATTGTATATGCCAAAGGAAACTGAGCTTCTTCTTTAGATAAAGGGGCCGTGATATAGTGGCTTTGGGTCAGGTATTCCTTGCAGGAAGACTTCTCATGGATCATTAGTTTGTTTCTCCACAGGAAAGGTGTTTTCCCGTTGATAAAGGATGTGCAAACTTGAGTCAGCATCAACGAGTCTGAGATATTTAGTCTCTGGAAGCTTTGCTCTCCCCCAAAATTGAACACATAGAACACGATAAAGACGATGACACTAGAGACAGAAACTAGGAAGAGGTAATGCGCGGATGAAGGCATGCCTCCAAGAGGGGCGGACCGTCAGAGACCGCCCAATCTGTGAGTCTTTTTCCAAACTTACACGTTTCTCTGAGTTCTTACTTGGGTACATTCTCCAGTCATTCCCACCCTGAAGGAGATGCTGCGAATTTATTCAGAGTCATCCCGAGAGTGCAGCTGCTGGCTGTCTCCCCGTGCGGATGCTGCAGACTGACCCGCCTCTCTCAGCCCTCCTTTGTTTAAATCCCTGCTGCAGGTTGCTTCAGCCCGGCGTTTCCCCTCCCTCTGCCTCTCTGTTTGCGTCCGCTAGCTGTTTCCCCAAAACTCTGCTAACTCTTTTCTCCCCCTGCAGCTTTAGTTTCTCAGATCTCTTTTCTTTCATTTCCCATGTCTGCCCCGCTCCGCTGCCGGCCCCCGTGTCGTTACCATTTATTACCATTCGGGGAAGAGCGCCGGGAGAGCCGGAGGTGCAGTGATGAGCTCGGGCCGGCGGGCGGCTTCCTGCTCGTCGCCCCACGGCTGGGCTGGCCCCCGCTCGCGCTCATGGCCGCGGTCCACAGCCTGCTCGCAGCTCTTCCAGCGCGATCCGCGGGATAGGACACGGCCTCTGTTTCCGATACGCTGTTTCATGAACCCTGACTCAAGTGACAAAAATCTAAAATAAAAGAAAACCTCACCCATCCAGCTCCATCCTAACGCCTTCTGGCTCCACCTGCCTTTTGCAAAACAAGAGCTTACTGGAGGAGGCGTTCCAGTCCCAGGGGATCTGAAATTGCAGGGGCTCCTGGGCCCATGATATCGAAATGAACCCCTCTCATCTCACTTCCCGCATCCGCTGTGGTGTTTGTCACAGGATGCTGGGGTCAGATGAACGAGTCCTGAGCCCCATCCTCTGCTCTGGATGAGACCTTAAAGCTTCATGGGAAAGAACTTGAATCCTGGCCACAAATGATACCCACGCAGGGGACCTAGGGGGTCATCCAGGCTTTAACTTCACAGAGAACATGCTGGAATGCTCAGGGAAGTGTTGTACACCCGTCCAGATAAGCTTGTCGACCACCTAGGAAATGAATGTTGTTTTCCCTTATTTGTAAATATAGTAGTGTTTTGGCTAAGGAGTATCAAGCTGTTTTCCTTAGAAGGCTCTCATCTTCAACTTCTCACTTTTCCACTGGCCACTTTTTTAATGAAATATAGATGAATGCATTTTATTTAATATGTTATTAAAATGACTTCTAAAACACCAGTTTAACTACTGACTGCCTTTCTAATCCCCTCACTGTGGACCTGAATTTAACAACTCAGTGCCTCAATCCCAAAGCATTCACTCGCCCACCCTGTGAAGAAATGATGTCCTTTAATGCACATTCTCTTCTTCCTTTTGAACAGTTTCTACCCTACCATTAATTGCAATCGATAGGACAACATACTGATTCCTTGCTTTCACCATGGGCAGGAAAATCAATGCTACCTCTAGGGTTCATGGCACCACAAACTCCAACTGAATGACATGTCATTCATTTCCTGAGCACACTGTGGTTTTCATTCTTCTAGCTCTCAGTGTTTACATTTTTCATTCTTCTAGCTTGTATACTATTTTTCTCTCTCCCTTACTAAATGCTCCTCACCACTCCCCACCCCCCAAACAAACTTTCTGTATAACCAACCCCTGGATTTTTAGCTCAAAGGAAAAAGAAAATGTAGCCATTATATGAATAAAGTGGATCAATCTAATTCTCAGTGTCTTCTACGGAGTAGAGCAAAGAGAATGACCTAAAGTTCATGACGATTCAATCCCAAGCTTTTATTTTCCCAAATAATACCTTCAGATTACTATATATTCTATTTCTAAACAACAGAGAGTAATTTCAATAGCTCGTCTCACACAGCCTTGTGGCTTAGAATGAATATTAAAATACTTGCAGTTGGACAAAGCATTCAGTGTACATAATTTAGTTAGGGCAACAGAGTCTGTTTACATTGTCATTTCCAACTGGCCAATAACATGAGGGTTCAGATTTATACAGGCTTAGAGGACAGACATTAATAATGTTACTATATTAAGAATATAGACACTAGCCAAATTAGGAACTTTCATAATACTTCTGTATTCAATCCACTACTTCAAATGGCATTGTTTGTGTGTTGAAAAATAGAGCTGTTTTTCCTCCCAGCTCTTTTGCCTGTCCTTGGGCCAATTTCCCCCGCCCTCACATCCTCGTATTAAAAAAAAATCCCTATAGAACTTTAAAAAAAAATTGCTTATTAAATTAGTGGAGGCTTTTTGTTATCTGTTACCTCTCCTTCCTAATAGGCCCTAATACTTGCTTGTCTAGAATAGACACCATGTGCTTTTTGGCTACTGAGACTGAACAGCTAACTCGACTGTCCCTGCTTGACTTTTCCTGCAGCTGAGGACAAAGTTGACACTTGCAGGCCTAGCAACCATGCCTTGTCACTCACTTTGGAAGCACTTATTCCTGCTCTAGCCTATTACTCAGGCTAGACGTGCTTACTCTCTTCTAGGGCCATTGTAAAGGCTTTCTTTAAGCCTAAAGTCCTCCTGCAGCTTGACCTAGAGAAAACGAGTTAGACGTGTACAACGCAGAGTTTGCTGCTTGCCAGGCTAAGTCAACTAGTGAGGGGAGGTGGAAAAAAACTTATGTGTTGTTGTGCTAAAAAACCTGGAGTGCATCTCGTTGCCAGAAGAGCCCCCCTCCAGGCAGGGCATGGAGGATGCTGTACACACTTCCTCCCGCATCTTTCCCCTAATTGCAAACTCAATTTCACTTTCATAATTGCTCTGGGACTTGTTTGTCTATTGCCAATTAACTGCTATCCTTTAGTTAGGAAAGAACTTGAGGGGATGCAGGTTTGAGCAGCAACACTGGATCTATAGTGTTAAATAACAGCAAGAAGGGCCCCGAGAGGACTGGCTGGGATCAAGTTTGTTGAAGTAGCATTGAGGGGCTAAGCTTCGAGGGGAGAAAATTTTAAGTAAATGAGGTGAGATGGCATCTATTCTTGGGCTCCCTGATGGCTCTTCTCTTGGAAGGGTATTTTTACGTAGTTTGCTTTGTTACTGAAGTAAGTCGAAGGACTCAGGGATTTGTTCTTAATTATAAAATATAGGGATTTGTTTTTTCCCTTGATCTAAGAGTAATACACGGGAAAAGAGAGAATGTTGGCAGTCCAATTCACTTTGGACATCCAATTAAGTACAGTTGTCGCTTGGTGTCCGTGGGGGATTGGTTCCGAGACCCCCTGTGGATACCAAAATCCACAGATGCTCAAGTCCCTGATATAACATGGTGTAGTATTTGCATATAACCTACGCACTTCCTCCTGTATACTTTAAATCATCTCTAGATTACTTACAATACCTAATGCAATATGAATGCTATATAAAAAGTTGTTGTACTATATTGTTTGGGGAATAATACCAAGAAAAAAAAAGTCTGTACATGTTCAGTACAGACACAACCATTCCTTTTTTTTTCCCCCCCTGAATATTTTCAATCCGAGATTGGTTGAATCCAAACTTTTAGGACCCGGGATAAGTTTTGTAAATGGTGTCTTTTTTTTTTTTTTTTTAATGGTGACCATCATGATGCTAAAGAGAAGTGAGACATTTCCAAAGCACATCTTTAACTAAAACAGCAATTCTCCCATAACTGAGAGGTCCTCCAACTGGGTTCACCGGGAAGGGGGGGGCGGGGAATCCTCCTTCTCCTGGGGCCCAATCATTTTACTTTCTCTACCATCTATCTAATTAGCAACAGAAGTTGTCTAGATCTCAGAACCTAAAGCATTATGTTAAACTCTCATCTTAGAGAGAGGAAGAAGTTTAATATGCAGAATTTTAAAGACCCAGGTGGCAAGTCCAGAGGTGGTCATGCCAAGCCCAACCAAATTGAGTCAGCACCATGTGAACTGGAGTGATCTGCACCTGGTTTTGATACAGCAAAGTTATCATGGAAACACTCTCTGGAGGCTGCATGATGCCAAGCAAATACTTGCAAAAGACAGTACACCAAGCATTTAAATAGGCAAATGTTAGAGCGCATGCAGCTAGGGGCAATCTTCTATTAGCATACATTTAGGTATCAGAAATATGAATATCCTGACATTTGGGGATTTAGAAATTGAAACAATAAATTACTGAAAGTAAGTTACGGCCAATCAACATTTTAAGACAAAACCCACCACTAAATTTACATATGGAAATTCTTTAATACTGACTGGGAGGGCAACTGACTCATTCATAGTATTATGAAAACATTTGATTCCACCAGTATTCAGCCAAATTGGGTGTGTCTGTAGCTTGGGGATAAGGACAGTCCTGATGAGTGATTTGCAAACTTTAGCTTAACATCTCATCACCTGGAGGGGCTGTTAAACCATAGGTGGCAGGGCCCCCACCCTAAGAGTTCAGTAGGTTCCAGGTGAGCTTAATAGTTTGCATTTAGGTCCCAGATAATGCTGAAACTGCTGATGCCTGAACCAAAGTTTGACAGTCAATGGACCTGACACCCAAATTCTCTGATTTTCTTTCCTCAATGGCCCCACTTGATCTACCTTTCTATAACTAAGTAATACACTGTAAGAAAAAAACAGTGTTTTGGGTAAACTGCACTGTACAATTTGGAAATACTTAATACACAGGGACTCGACGGTGGATAATCTGATCCTGAGAGCAAAATTTACTATGTAAAACTACTGGTGGTACTAGGAAGAATGGGAGAGAATGGATATACAGAAACACCTGGTACTGATATTTAAATGAGAGAAACCCTAGTTACAAATCATCTTGCCCCAAATGCTGCCTCTAATTACTAGACATAGTGACCACACCTGCGCATAACCCGTCTTTTACAAAATATGGAACAGGATTACTTAACAACTAATGCTGCTTGCTGTATTGGGTATCTAGTGTTTCATAAGCTGAATTAGAGGACCGTGTAGGGGAAGGATGAGAGAGAGAGGAAAAAAATACCAAGTTAATTGATGAAGATGTGGAGCTCACGCATTGCTGGGGAAGTGTAAATGGGTACAACGACTTTGGAAAACCAACAATACCTACTAAAGTTGAGCATATCTATATCCTATGACCAGCAATTCCATTCGCAGGTATTTACTCAACAGAAATGCATACATATTTGTCAAAGGATATATAGTTCAATATTCATTGCAGCCGTATTCATAATAGACCCAAATTGGAAAGTACTCAAATGCCCATCAATAATTATTACATATCAGGGTTTCTCAACCTTGGCACCATTGGCATTTGGGGCTGAAAAATGCCTTGTTGTGAGGACTGTCCTGTGCATGATAGGGTGTTTAGGAGCATCCCTGGCTCTACCCAGTAAAGCCAGTAGCATCCTCTGCCTCCCTTACCCCACCTCTGACAACTAAAAATGTCTGCAGATATTGGTCTCCTCTCTATATCACAATGAGAATGAATGGAATACAACTGCCTGGAACAAAACAGATGAATCTCACAAACAATGTTGAGGGGAAAAAAAAAAAAAAACAGAAGAAAGAGTACATGCTGTATATTTCTATTTACATAAAGCACAAAGACAGTTAAAAGTAATATATGCTTAGACATCAGGATAGTGACTACAATACTGGTTGCATGAGTATGTTCACTTTGTGAAAATGCATTAAGCTGAACATGTATGGTATGTGCATTTTTTTTTTTTGAGACAGGGTCTTGCTCTGTCACCCAGGCTGGAGTGCAGTGGTGTAATCATAGCTCACCGCAATCTCGAACTCCCAGGCTCGTGTAACCCTCTGTTCTCGGCCTTCCAAAATGCTGGGATTACAGGCGTGAGCCACTACACCTGGCCAACTTTTCTAAGTTTTATAATACTTTATCAAAAATGAATGAATAAATGAGTCATGGTCCTTCTCTCAGAAAAATCTTTTCCAAGGGAGTCTTCAGATGAGCGGGGATCAGGAGTCCATTCTGAGTAATTAGTATTTACAGATAGCCCATGTGGTCAAATTCTCTGCAGTTCTGCATACCAGAGCCCCCACCACTTCTTCCTTAAGCAGACTGACTGCTAAGGGAGATTCCACTCTGGTTCCTCTGACGCCAGCCACGTCAGCCATGACCTAACCACCCCCTCTTCCTACCGTGAGCAGTGAGAAAAGGAGCTATGAGAAAACAGGTGGTTAAAACTTAATTCAAAAACCTATTCTGATCCTCAACACAGAACTGGTGCCTGCCCTTTAAGGCACTTATAATCTAGATTATATCAGGACGGGGAGGGGGCTGCACTGACAGGCAGAATGGATGGTAGAACAGGGTCCCAGGAAGTATGAGTGGTGATGCTGATAGCTGCCACTGGGGGCTACAATGACCCCCACTTTCCTAATGAGGAAGCCGAGACTCAGAAGGTTACTGGTCTTTGCACTCCCTTGCCCCTTTAATGCCCTGAGGTCACTCAGCTAGAAAGGGCAGACCTGGAACTTGAACACGAGTGGCTTTGCTCCCAAGCTCTTGCTCTTAGTCCCTGTACTAACCTGTGCCCTTTCTGGGAGGGCCAGGAACGTCTTGGCATCAGGGCCCAGATCTGCTTCATGGAGAAACCCTGAGATGTAAGGAGAGCTGTGGTCACCTGTGGTTAAGACACATGCCTTTTCTTTTCTTTTCTTTTTTTTTTTTTTGAGACACAGTCTCACTATATTGCCCAGGCTAGAGTGCTGTGGCATCAGCCTAGCTCACAGCAACCTCACACTCCTGGGCACAAGTGATCCTCCTCCTGCCTCAGCCTCCCGAGTAGCTGGGACTACAGGCATGCACCACCATGCCTGGCTAACTCTTTCTATATATATTTTTAGTTGTCCAGATAATTTCTTTCTATTTTTTTAGTAGACAGGGTCTCACTCTTGCTCAGGCTGGTCTCGAACTCCTGAACTCAAGCGATCTGCCCGCCTCGGCCTCCCAGAGTGCTTGGATTACAGGCGTCAGCCACCGCGCCCGGCCCCATCATGCCTTTTCTTTCTCTCACATCCAGTCAATCAACACTAATATTGAGAATATGCCTAGGCTAGAAACACTATGAAATTTCCTTTCCCTCCAACTTCTTTATTACTCAGAAAACCATCTGGACAAACCTTTTTCTTGCAGCTCCAAATTCCACCTCTTCAGCCCCCTCTTCCGGTGATCACATTTCTGCGTGTTCTGAATAGTCACAAACAGAAGGCATGATCCAGGGTATGCCTGGCCCCAGGTTGGACTAGAATCCAAGCCCTGGCCCTTGACTAATTAACCAGGCAACTGGAAGTAATCTCAAGGGACAAAGTAGCTGTGTACCATTGTTGCAGCTTCTCTTTCTGCAGAGAACAATTCGCCACGCCCGAAGTACCGCTTCCTCTGCTCCCACCTGGTACAGCCGGAGCTCAGATTTCGCCCTCGTGCTTCCCGGACTCCCACCCATCACAAGCCTCGCAACACCTGCTCTCCTGACCAGTCTTGGAAACTTGTTTCTTTTGAACCTTTCTTATGAAGACGAGGCTGGGGACTATCCAGATGACAATATACTGACACACTGTTACAAGAATTCCATCAAAACCAGTTTTACAAAAAAGTTAAATAATTGCACTGAAAATCATCCATGTGGCCATTTAGATGCCCTCCACTCTCTTGCCCACCCTGCAAGAGGGCTCAAGTGCACGGAGTGTATGGGCTCTGGCTCCGGTCGGGTTTGCCAGTAAGGGGGAGGAGGGAGGCTACATCGCAGTTTCCTCATTAGAAAAGGGGAGACATTGCAGCCCCTGCTGCCACCGTCAGTGTCATCACTCATGCTTCGTGGTTCGCTGTTAAATCATCCCTTCCGTTTGCCAGCGCGGCCAGCTCCCTCCTCTCAGCTCCTCTCTTGCTAGTCACAGCAGCATAGCTGCATCTTTTGACCCAAGTTTGAAAGTCACAGTTCTTCCTGAAGGGGCCCTCTGTCCACAGCACCTTTTCCAACTACTGCCCAGGTCAGGTCCAGAAATAGTAACAGTTTCACTATTACTGGTCCTGGGTATTGCAATATTTCTTATAGTTTCCCTCTACGCTGCCCACACTTTCAATGATAGTTCTTGTATTAAGCCTTTCTTGATTAGCCTAATTTGACTGTGTTGTCTGTTTCTTGCTGGGGCCCTGGCCAACACGATGGAATATAAAAGATAGCACTGAGAGAATACTTATAATTATTTCATGTAGATTATCATTGAATGCTCAACCTTGTGAAATGGGCACAATTATTATTCCCATTTTACAGATGAGCAAGTGAGACTTAAAGAGGTCCAACATATTGCCCAAGGTCATGAAGTCAGGCAGTACTAGAGCTGGGCTTTGAATTTATATAGTCAGGCTGTAATGACCATAGCTTAACTGCCTCCCAGCACAATTCTTTCAGAGCTCCTTCTCTCTTCCCAAAGCCACAGCTCAGGTGGAAGGTGTATTAGCATGTCGCAGGGTGGGACTGCAGCTGGGCACCATGGAGCTGCATAGACTGGGGATGAAAAAATAAGTGAGTATACTGAGGTTTCTCACTGCTGAAGAAGAAAGTGGAAAGAATAAGCCCATGTTGTAGGACTGGAATTGCAGATATCAACGTGGACTTGTGGTTTTTAATATACACCTTAAAAGTTAAAATATAGATGTGTACACGCATGTGAATGTGTGAGTATGAGAGTGTGTGAGTTGGAATGTGCGTTTCAGCATGCATGTGTATGTGGCAAGCATGTGGCATGCATGTAGACAGATATTATGTGTATACATGCATATAGATTTTTCTC
>RJWJ010025171.1:0-24090 GCA_004363605.1 Indri indri
TCCCCTACACCCCCCACCCCGCCCGACATCCAATAAATGTCATTCTTATATGTGCACTTAAGTGTTGATCAGTTAATACCAATTTGATGGTAAGTACATGTGGTGCTCGTTTTTCCATTCTTGGGATACTTCACTTAGTAGAATGTGTTCCAGCTCTATCCAGGAGAATATGAGACGTGCTATATCACCATTGTTTCTTAAAGCTGAATAGTACTCCATGGTATACATATACCACATTTTGTTAATCTATTGATGTATTGATGGACACTTGGGTTGGTTCCACATCTTTGCAATTGTGTATTGTGCTGCTATAAACATTTGGGTGCAGGTGTCTTTTTCATAGAGTGTCTTTTGTTCTTTTGACATTCTAGTTTTTGTCTCTAGAAATTTGATTTTTTTAACCAATTTTTGTCTCTATTTAACGTGTTTGATCTTTCCTTTCACATTTTAAACATGTTGAATACAGTTATAACAACTGTTCTAAAGTCTTTGTGTGCTTATTCTTGTATTTGTGTCAGCTTTGGTTTGGTTTCTGTTGACTGATTTTTCTCCTTATTACAGGTTGTATTTTTCTGCTTCTTTGTATGTCTGGTAATTTTTTATTTGATGTCAGCCTATTTTTTTCTTTTGGGAGACTATATATTTTTATATTCCTATGAATATTCTTGAGCTTTGTTCTAGGATGCAGTTAAATTACTTGAAAACAATTTGAAACTTTTCGGTCTTATTTTTAAGATTTGTTAGATAGGAGAGAATAATGTTTAGTCTAGGGTGAATTATTTTCTCTTCTGTGCTGTAAGTATAATGTTCTATAAAAATTGATTAGTTCATAGTGATTGGCACTGTTGTTTTGACCCTTTAAATCTCTACTGGTCTTTTGTCTAATTATTCTATTATTGCAAAAGGAAGAGATTTTTCTAGCATGATTGTTGGATTATCTATTCCTTTATTTTTGTCAATTCTTTTGTACATTTTGAAATTATCTTATTAGGCAGATACATATTGTCCTTACTTTCTGATGAATTGTCCTTTAATCATTATGAACTTTCTTGTCTTGCTTTAATAATATAACATAATATACTTTTTCTTGAATTCTATTTCAGATGATATTAATATAGTCATTCCATTCTTCTTATGATTATAATTTCTATTCTATATTTTCCCATCCATTTATTTTTATTCTTTATGTGTCTTTATGTTGAAAGTGCATTTTTGTAGGCAACATATAGTTAGATCCTCCATTTTTATCCAATCTGATAATCTCTACTTTGTATTGCTGTTTTGATTCCATTAATATTTAATGTCATTTTGATATGGTTTGATTTAGTTCTGTAAACATTTATTTCCTGTTTGTCCCTTCTGTTTATTGTTTCTCTTTCTCTTTCTTCTTTCCTGCTTTCTTTTTTATGACTTGAATATTTTTAGAATTGTAATTTATTCATCTATTGGCTTTTTAGTTATACTTGTTTGCACTGATGTTTTAGTGCTTTCTCTAGGACATACACTATGCATTGTTAACTCTTCACAGTCTCTTTAGTGTTAATATTGTAGAACTTCATGTAAAATATAAAAACGCCACAATTTTGTAGTTCCATTATCCTCCATTCCATACTTCATGCTATACTTGTCATATGTATAGAATTTACATCTATGTAAATTCTAAGACTTTCAAGTTAACGCTTTGAGTTTCTCTTAGTCAGGTGCATTTTAAAGAAATTAAGATATATCCTTACCATTTTCTATATACTTTCCATTTCCATGGCCTTCATTCACTACAAAAGATCTGAATTTCGATCTACATTGTCTCACTTCAGCCTGAAAAACTTATCACTGCTTGCGGTACAGACATGCTGGCAACAAATTCTTAGTTTTCTTTTGTCTGAAAATATCCTTACCTTCATTTTGAAGAATACAGTCGTGCACACATAATGATGTTTTAGTCACTGATAGACCATATATATGATAGACATCCCATAAGATTGTAATAGGGCTGAAAAATTCCTATCACCTAGTGACATCATAGCACAAAGCATTACTCACATTTGTGGTGATGTTGGTATAAGCAAACCTATGGCACTGCCAGTCATATAAAAGTATAACACATAAAATTATGTACAGTACAACATACTTAATACATGACTATGTTACTGGTTTATGTATTTACTATGCTATACTCCTTATCATTATTTTAGAGTCTACTCCTTCTACTTATATAAAAAGAAGTCAACTGTAAAACAGCTCAGGAAGGTCCTTCAGGAGGTATTCCAGAAGAAGGCATTATAATCATAGGAGACGATAGCTCCATGCATGCTATTGCCCATGAAGACCCTCCAGTGGGACAAGATGTGGAGGTGGAAGACAATCATATTGATGATTCTCACCCTGTGTAGGCCTAGGCTAACGTGTGTGTGTGTGTGTGTGTGTGTGTGTGTATGTGTGTGTGTATGTCTTAGTTTTTAACATAAAACTATCAAAAGAAAAAAAATAAAAATAGAAAAAAGCTTATAGAACAAGGATATAAAGAAAGAAAATATTTTTGAACAGCTCTACAATGTATTTGCTTTTTAAGTTGTGTTGTTACAAAACAATCAAAAAATTAAAAAGTTTCTAAAGTAAAAAAAAGTTACAGTAAGCTTTCTTTATTATTAAATAAAATTTTTAAAAATAAAAAACACTAAATGTACAGTGTTTATAAAATCTACAGGTCACATATAGTAACGTCCTAGGCCTTCACCTTCACTCATTATTCACTCACTGACTCACCCCCAACAACTTCGAGTCCTGCAAGCTCCATTCATGGTAAGTGCCCTATACAGGTGACAGATTTATCATGTTTTGTCTTGTCTTGCCTACCTTCCTTCCTTCTTTCTTCCTTCCTTTCTTACAGGTGTACCATGTTTTATCCTTCCTTCCTCCCTTCCTCCCTTCCTCCCTCCCTCCCTCCTTCCTTCCTTCCTTCCTTCCTTCCTTCCTTCCTTCCTTCCTTCCTTCCTTCCTTCCTTCCTTCCTTCCTTTCCTAGGGTCTTACTCTGTTATTGTGTTGCCCAGGCTGGAGTGCAGTGGCATGATCATGGCTCACAGCAACCTCAAACTCTTGGACTCAAGCAATCGTCCTGCCTCAACATCCTGTGTAGATGAGACTATGCTCAGCTTGTTTTCAAAAGTTTTTGTACAGACAGGGTCTTGCTATGTTGCCCAGGATGGTCTTGAACTCGTGGATTCAAGTGGTTGACCTTCCTACCTCGGCCTCCCAAAGCGCTGGGATTACGGGCATGAGCCATAGTGCCTGGCCATGTTTTCTCTTTTATACCATACTTTTACTGTACTTTTTCTGTGTTTAGATATGTTTATATACACAAATACTTGCCATTAAGTTACAGTTGCCTACAGTATACAGTACAGCAACATGTTGCATAGATTTAGCCTAGGAGCAATGGTATATGCCATATAACCTAGGTGTGTAGTAGGCTATACCATCTAGTTTTGTGTAAGTACACTCTATAATGTTTGCACAACGATGAAATCACCTAACAATGCATTTCTCAGAATCTATCCTTGTAGTTAAGCAGCGCATGACTGTATTTTCACTTGATATATAATCCTATATTGACCATTTACTGGCCTCTATTATTTCTGATGAGAACTCAGTGAAGTATAAGCAACATATTTAATGGCTAGTTTAATGTCAGGTACCATGTTCACATAAGCCTCTTCAAGTCAATAAGTAATCAGAAGAGGAGACAGTGATTTAAGATAATGATGGGAGGGAGAAACTTCTAGAAAACAAAGTAAAGAGCTCCACAAATGCTCTTCACAGCTAAATATAAATTTAACTGGTGAAAATTATACATGCAAAAAATGAAAGTATCTGAAAAATGTTCTAATGGAATATAGAAAATGGAGAAATATTTATTCAAGAAAACCTAAATTTTGTCAAGAGAAGGGAGGTTGTGTGGCATCTAAGACATTCTATCCCTTCACTTTTCTCTGTTACAGATATTCTATTATCAGCATATATAGCCAAGAAGACAGGGGTTCCCTTTCTCCCTGTGTCCCAGCCTGAGGCTATGGTTTCAACTAAAAGAGAAAGAGTGCTGGTGTTTCTCATTCCCCACCAACCTTGTCTTAGAGAAACTGTATTCTAGACAAACAGCAGGTCCAGAGGACAGACAGGGTTTCACTTTCCTCACTCAGCCTCCAACTGTAGGGCCGAATCTCTACTCTAGGCTCAGAAGGCCAATAATTTTGAAGAAATTGGAAGCTTTATCCACTGTTAGTAGGATTTTAAAATGATGAAGCCACTTTGGAAAACAATCTAGCCTTTCCTCAAAAGGTTAAACATAGAGTTAGTATATGACCCAGCAATTGAACTCCTAAATATATACCTAGGAGAAGTAACAACATTGATCCATACAAAAACTGGTACACGAATGTTCATAGAAACAGTATTCATAATGTCCAAAAAATGGAAACAACTGAAATGTCTATCAGCTGATGAATGTATGAATAAAATATGGTATATTCATACAGTGGAATAGTATTTGGCAATAAAAATAAATGATACATACTACAACATAGATGAACATTGAAAACACACCAAGTGAAAGAAGGCATTCACAAAGGCCACATATATCCAGAATAAACAAATTTTGTACATACAGAAAGGAGATCAGTGGGTGTTTGAAATTACGGGGCATGCTGGCTGGGGGATGGGCACGCTTGCTGGGCAGTGCAAAGGCAATTCATGTAATCAAAGCATTTGTACCTCTATGATACTCTGGAAAAAAAAAGAAAAAGAGAAAGAATAACCTCTCTGTCTAGTAGATTATTCATTGCTCGAATTTCTCCAGTATTTCTGTTGATAATAAACATCGGTGAATCTGAAAAAAAAAAAAAAAAGAAAAAGAGAAATTGGCAGGGTCAAGGCAAGCGGAAAAATCAGGATTGACTATTACTGGGTATGGAGTTTCTTTCAAAGGAACAAAAATGTCTGAAATTTAGATTGTGGTGATAGCTGTGAGTACAATAAGAAAACATTGAATTGTGCACTTTAAATAGATGAATTGTGTGGTATGTGAATTATATCTAAATAAAATTGTTCAAGAATTGATGAAAGTTCCACTGACACTTTCAAACATGAAAAAGAAATAAAAAAGAAGAAAGCTGAGCAACATTTTATTAATATATCCCAATCTCCAACGCAGATTCAATCTCAGAGAGACCCTGTGATTGTCAGTGCAGGGTGCCAAACATTAATCAGTGAGTGCCTACCAAGTGTTCGAATTTGTCTAAGTACTGTAGAGGTTACAGCGAAATCTAGATGGAAACCAAAAAGCTCATCCAGCTATATGTTTTATCTACATGATTGAAAATAACCAGATGGTGAAAGCTACTTCTGAAAATATAAATGCTTACATAAAATCATTCTCCCTTTAAGTCTCTCCCTCCATTCTGTTCCGTGTCTGTCAACATTTCACACCGACGTCCAATTAACTGTGCTGCAAAGTCCCATTTGGTAAGCAAGAATGTTGACTTCATTATGTTTTCATTACATTTCCAATAGTTTCTTCTGCAATGGAAATTTAGTTTATAGTATGATCAAAGATGTTAACACACCACCTGTTCTATGTCATAATACTTACCCTGTTTAATGGAATAAAGGCCAGGGTGGGAATTCCTTTAAACAACCAAGGGGGGAAATGTACACTATATTGCAGATTTCTAGGCACCATCCCTGCAGATCTAGCTTTCTGTCTCCCCTCTTTTTGCTTCTATTTAGTTATTTGGCATGTTGGTTTTTCATCAAAAGAAATATTATTTAAACTAATATTGCAGTGAAAAAATTTAATTTAAAATTTCTTTTTTACAATTACTTAGAGAATATTGGAAAACTGCTTCAGAATATATTAAGATCATGAAAATTTCCTAAATCCTCAAAATTAGGTTGGATATTTCAAATATTTTGAAGGCTTTATATGACAAATTTGGGAAACTTATAGAAACCTAATTTTCATATAGCTTTTTTTTAAATATATATTTCAAGATCAATTGAATTTTACATAAGATTATCATTTTTGTAGTTATTTATTTCTTGTAAGAAACGGTTTTCAATGCAAATGATTGCTGGGTCTGATCTCTATTATATTTAGGACAAATTAGACAGAGGCCATAGTAATGATGAGATTAGCTAATGCTTTCAAGGCTTTTTTTTTTTTTTTTTTTTTTTGAGACAGGGTCTTGCTCTGTCATCCTGGATGGAGTGCAGTGGCATCATCATATCTCACTGCAACCTCAGACTTCTGGGTTCAAGCAATTCTCCTGCCTCAGCCTCCCAAGTAGCTGGGACTATAGGTATATGCCATTACACCTGGCTACTTTTTGTATTTTTTGTGGAGATGGGGTCTTGCTATGCTGCTCAGGCTGTTCTCTAACTCCTGGCCTCAAGCTATCCTCCCACCTTGGCCTCCCAAAGTGCTGAGATTACAGGTGTGAGCTATTATACTCAACCTTAACTAAGGCTTTTTAATTCCTTAGCACAGTGCCTGCCACACAGTAAGCACTCAATAAATGTTGGTGAGTTTTTACCGTCTTCATGTTAATCAATCATTGATATTCTAGCAGCAGTTATTAAAATTTATAGTTGATAAAGTTGGGCTTCCTGAAGTTGCAAAACCTCCTAGAACTGGCAGTTGTCTGGTTCTTATTCCACCACTCTCTTTCTCACACCTATTACAGATATCACTGACGGATCATAGCACTTTGTGTGTAAGTGTGTGTCTTAATGTCAGCATGTTATATCAAAATCTTTCTCAACACTGCTGGAAGTAGTCACTAACAACAGATCTAATTTGACAGACGAGATGAAAATTACTTGCCATTCCCACTTTAAGTAGTCAATAAAGATTTTCAGCCAATATAGCAAGCTTTAGGTGGCAGGATTTGGTGATGAAAGCAGTTCCATGAAGCCATGAACATTTTCCTCTCTGATACTTTTCCCACAGGTTTAGGAAACTTTCTGCTTAATAACATTCTCATAACGATCACTGTGGACCATTTAAAAAGTGAACATTCCTTCCTTTGCCTTGATCTAACATATACATAGCCAACTTCACTCATAGTTGAATTGAGAATCTTAAGGTTGTAGAAGAATAAAATAGACTGGTGAGGGGGATCTTCAAATTTTATTGGCAACTTCCTAAGACTCCATCTGTTTTGATGTCCAGAGGAAGAGATGATTCTTACCAGCTACCAAGAGAGTGCAAATAACCTAAAATGGATCTAACCCTAAGATGTTCTGGCAAATATGGGGCTTCCAGTTGTATTTTTTGGCCTATGAAAGACTAACATTTGACAACAAGATAAAACAAAGAAACTATGAGATGGCATCCAATATCCTAATTGGAAGTGGATATCCCAAATCCATCTATTAATAAAATACGACTTTAAAAATATACCTGTATCTTTAAAAACATTAAAGTATTCAGGCAAAAGGACTGTATTTTGTGTCTCAGATCCAAGGTGACCAAAGAGACTCTGGAGCATAAGGATCAGAGGTATAATGATGAGGAACGTCTAAAACCTTATATTCCATAGGAAACTTTCCTTAGATGATTAACTTTAAAAACCAATGTTAGGTGTCCCAAAGTTTATAAATGAAAATGAACAGAAAACATGTGGGGGAGTGGTACTTATATACATGTGTAACTGGTGTAATCATAAGGTTCCCAAATAAAGATTTTTTTTAAAAAATAATATATAGTGAAATGTCTAATTCCCACCTCTGCCCCATCTTCTCTGTCTCTCTCATCATCACCTTACCTTTGCTTCCTATAGCTCAGTATTTTTAATTTCTTTTTGTGTGTGTGTGATTTAATCAAGATTCTTCAGAGAGATTGAGAAAGGCGGGGGGAGAGAGAGAGATGAGAAATGACTTATCAGGGGAATAGGTTCACTTTATTATGGAGACTGAGAAGTTTCAGCTATATAAATCATTACTTCAAATGTAAATAATCTAAATACAACCATCAAAAGACAGAGTTTGTTGGAGCAAAAACTGATTAAAATGTACTTTTAGGTTAAAAGTAAAGGTATGGAAAAAGGCATACCATTCTAACACTAATCAAAAGAAATCAAGAGAAGCTATATTAATTTCAGACAGAGAAGACTTTAAAAAAAGAAAAAAATATATCAGCTATAAAAGGGGCATTATATAATGACAAAGAGGTCAGTTCTCCAAGTAGACATAACAATCCTTAATGTGCATATACCAAATTGCAGAGTGTCAAAATACAAGAGACAAAAACTGATAGTACTATAAGGAGAAACAGACAAATTTATTATCATACTTGGAGACTTCCTCATCTCTCTTTCAGTATTTCATAGATCTAGTAGGCAGAAAATATAAAAAGATACAATTGACCAGTAATCAACTTGATCTAATTGACATTTATAGAATACTAAATCCAACAATAGCACAATACATATGCATTTTAAGCTCATATAGAATAATCTCCAGGATAGACCATATTCTGGGCCAAAGGAATTCATCTTAACAAATGTAAAAACATGGAAACCATACAAATAATTTCTTTAAGCTACAAGGGAATTAAATTAGAAATCAAAAACGTAAAGATGATTATAATATCCCCAAATACAATGTAATTCTAAATAATATATGGGTCACAGAAGTTTAAAAATTAAACTAAATAAAAATGGAAATTCAACTTATCAAATCTTGTGGGATGCAGCAAAAGGAGTTACTATAAATAAACTTGATAGCATTAAATTCATTAATTAAAAAAGAAGAAAGACCTAAAATTAATAGCTTAAGCTTCCTTCATAGAAAACAAAACAAAACAAAAATGCAAATTAGAAAAGAAAAAAATAAAATTGAAAATAGGAAAAATATAGAGAAAGTCAATAAAACCAAAAGCAGTTTCTTTGAAAAAATAAAATGGATAAACCACTAATTGAGGCTAACCAAGAAAAAGAAGAGAAGGCAAAAATTACTAATATTAAAATAGAAAGGAAGTCATAATTATTTATCCCATTGACTTTAAAAGGATAATAACAGAATATTATGAAAAACTCTATTCTCATAAATTTAATAACTATGATGAAAAGAGAAATCTTTGAAAGATGCAAACTACCAACACTCAAACAAGGAGGAATAGTAGAACCAAATAGGCATGTATCTACCAAAAAACTGAATCAATAATTAATATCCTTCCAAAAAGAAAGCACCAAGCTCATGTGATTGCACTGGTGAATTCTACCAAATATTTAAGGAAATAGTGTTACCAATTCTCTGCAATATATCCCAGAAGATAGAAGCAGAAGGAACACTTCCCAACTCATTTTGTGAGGCCAAGACTACTCTAATACTAAAACCAGATAAAGAAATAAAAAGAATGAGAACTATGCATCACTATTTCTAATGAATATCGATGGAAAAATATTCAGTAAAATATAAGAAAATTAAATCTAAAAATGTATAAAAAGAATTATACATCACAACCAAGTGAGATATATTCAATTAATATAGTCCAGCACACCGACAGGCTAAAAAAGAAAAGTTATATTATACAATCATATTAAATGATACCTAAAAAGGATTTGACAAAATCCAATGCTCATTTGTTATAAAAATTTTCAGTAAAGTAATAAAAGATTGGAACTTCTCACCTTCACAAAGAATATCTACCAAAAACAAGAACGAAAAATCTATGACCAATGTATACTTAATAGTGAGAAACTAAATATTTTCTCCCTAACATCGGGAAAAATGCAAGGGTGACCTCTTGCTGTACTCCTATTCAACATCATACTGGAAGTCTTGACTAGTGCAAAAGAGAAGAGAAGGAAATAAAAAAGTATAAAGATTGAGAAATAAGGAAAATAAGAAAGAAAATTCTTTGTTCACAGATGACATAATTGTCTGTATGTATAAAATTCCAAAGAATCCATAAAAAAATTCCTCAAGTTAATAAGCCACTCTATGGCTTATATTAATAACAAACACAAGGTTACCATAGAAAACTCAATTGCTTTAGTCTGTAGTAGTAATAAACAATTGGAATTTGAATTTAAAACACAATACCATTCATAATAGCACCAAAAAATGAAATACTAAAGTATAAATCTAATAAAGTATGTACTGCATCTACAAAATGTACAGAAAACCACAAAACTGATGAAAGAAATCAAAGAAAATCTAAATAAATGGAAAATATTCCACATTAATGAATTGGAGGACACAATATTGCCAATATGTCCATTCTTTCCAACTTCCATCTGTAGAATCCAAACAATTCCAATCAAAATTTCAGCAAGATGTTTAGTGGGTATAAGAAACAAAGGGCCAAAAAACAAACAAACAAACTAACGCACTGATGGGGTCTATCAAAAGCACTCAGGAGCAGACTAAAATTGTTCACAATTTTCAAAGCTGAGACAATTTGAGCAACTATATAAAGTAATTATAACCTAAAGTATAAAATAAATATCTACAAGCTTATGCTGATATAAATAAATGATTAAATAAATTAATATATGAAGGAGAAGAGAAAAAGTTCCTTTGCAGAAGAATTCTAAATCATTTATGTTGACACTCTGCCCTAATTGAAGGGGCAAAAACTCCCCTCTTAAGCATGCATAGTGACCTCCTTCCAAATATTACAGTATGGAAAGGGAAGGAGGAGTAACTTTACAGTGGAGAAACACAACAAATAGCAGATATAATCAAGGTCAATGTTGACAATCATAAATCATGTTGATAGTATATAGTCTTGATGTGATGGAAATGGCATGTCATCTCTGTGATCTTCCTTCCAAACACTCTTAACTCCAGCCAAATGATGAGGACAAATATCATATAATTTCAACAGAGGGGCATTCTACAATGTATATACATGAGCATCATTCCTCGAAATTGTCAACGTCATCAAAAACAAGCAAAGTCTGAGAAACTGTCATAGTCAAGACAAGCCTAAAGAGATGACAACTAAATAGAGTGTGGAATTCTGGATGGGATGCTGAAACAGGAAGAGGGTATTAGGTCAAAGTCAGAAAAATCTTAATAAAACTTGACCTTTAGTTAATAATAGTGTGCTAATATTAATGCATTTCTTTTAACTAATCTATCATACTAATGTAAGATATTAGTAAGAGAGAAAATTATGTGCAGAATATATTGGAATTTTCTGTACTATATTCTCAATTTTTTTTTGTAAAACTATTCTAAAAATTAAGTCTAACCAGAAAAAAAAATCCTGTTTCCTGAATATTAAATTTTAATCCCAGTCATTCTTGTAAATGAAGAACAAATGGATTTTTGGCACGATTCTTCCATTACTCATAGGTTTTGTCACAGTAAAGAATCTGTTGGGAATAGTGTAAGGTGATTTGAAGTCTTTATTAACACTTTCTTGACCTTACATTCTTTGGATAGAAACAAACCACATGCTAGACTGTGGGAACCCAATTGACCCTTGCTAATGATTATGTCCCAAAGTCTACAACTTAACACTGTTTAGTAGAATGATAATTGAAATGATGAAGTAGCAAACTATAGTGGTTGTATAAAAAGGATGAGTTCTGAGCAGTCCTCACCCTTGTTAAATTTCACATCACAGTGACTTGATACCACTGGTTCAGTTACTTGCATGCAATCCTTCTACAGCGAAGAAATAAGCCCTTTTTCTTTCTTATAAGACATGGCTTTATTATTTCCACAAGTGTAGATTGCTTTGTCTAATTACTGCCAGAAGAAGGACTGTAGATCATTGGTTATAAAACTAATCATGATTTTTGGCAGCCATTTCCCCAAATTTTGACTGCTTTATGGCTAATAATCTTCTTATTTATAGAGTAAGCAGAAGAATAAAAAAGCACGGTAAGCTGGGACAAAGAGCCATATGCACTTGATTGACCCTTGAGGATGTAACTCTAACACAGTATAACAAATGAGTCTCATAATAATAATAATCATAGAATGAGCAATTAAAAATTGGAAGGGAGCTAAGGAAATATATAATCCAAGCACTAACGAGTAACAACCGACCTACATTTCCCACACACGTGCAGTGTTGAACAGGATGTTGAGGCCCCTTCTCAGCAGGAAGGAGCTTTGCAGTAGTTCCCCAGATATTGCTGCTAGAGCCTCTGCAAGGAGCAGCAGAGCCATGAATTTCCATCACCTTCTTCTTGATATTATCTAATACCTCACTTTACCAATTAGGAAACTGGACAGATTGACTACACGCATTGTCTAAAATCAGAGAGCTAGTAGAATCCTCTTTCCCCTGAATCTAGCAGTTGTTACTTTAGATTCATCCGATAAATACCGAGGACCAAATTCTCTGATGTTTTTAAATATATTGTTTCACATCCAAGGTCAAGGTTCACCTGGTACTCAAAAATGCTCAGACTAGGCAAAAACTGAATGTACAAGTCCCAAATCCCCAAGTGGTACAGATTGTTTTTTGGTGTCTCCGGATGCTAAAAAGGACACACTTGTGGTCTAGTGGTAGGCCAGGCACACCCTGTATGTCTCATTAATCCATTCAAAACACTTAGGGAATAGTAACACTATTTTGTCTTTGAAGCTAAAAAAAAAATCTGACACATACTAAGTTTAAGTAATTTTCACAAAGTCTCACAGATTGAAAATGCCAAAATTGGATTTGGATGCAGGTGAGTTAAATTCAAAGATTGTACTCTTTTTGCTCCATCCTAGTGCCTCCTTAACAGCGGGTAAACTTTCTCAACTGTTCTCAAGTATGATACGAGGAAGTGAAAGCTGTATACTTAGCTTACTACTTTCAAAATATTAAAAAATGAGAACAATTATGGGGGAAATGACAGAAAAATGACCAATAAGAGAAGGGGATAGTTATAAATCTAGCACTTTCATAATTCTACACAACTAAGATATAAATATATGAAAATATTATCCTTACTTGTGAGAGATGAAAGAACAAAGAAAGACCTCATACTATCCCTCATAGTTTTGGGTGGGTCACTAGCATTAAGATTTGCTTTTCAAATAAAGGGATATTTAACATAATCTTTAATCTAAACTCTCTAGATGGTGCAAAGAGTTCTTAAACATTGAACTTGGAAGATTCAAATCAGAAAAGGTTATATGTTTTTGGTATGACATCATCAGCTGAGTATTACTAGCGGAAACAGAATAAATAACTTGACATTTACAATTTCTTGTCTTATCGGTTGTGAAGAAAGTGAACTTCTGTTGCTCGAATACATGTCAATTAGTCATACAGGATATAAAGAGACATGATTCTTTGGCTATGTACATGGGGTAAAAATATTGCCTAAAGATCAGGATAAACACATCAGAAATACCTGCTGTTTCATCTCACAACTTTGGAGCTGTGAGTCAAATAGGCCAATACACCAAATCTCTTGTTTAGTTACTGAACATGTCTTTCTCAGAAAAGCTTTATATCTGCCTATTTACCACATTGGCAGCCAGTTAAATAGAGTAAGTACTTCAGATTTAGACTCATTTTGCCTCTTGATACTTTCTTTTGATTTTTGTTGTCTACTTTTTAACCTTTTTGAATACTTGATAAGGACAATATAATATAATATATATATTAAAGTTCTATAGAGATGCAGACATGTAAAGGATTATAATAAATTACATTTGCAGTATTACTTCACCTGGAATCTGCTATGCAGCAATGTATGCATGATGGTGAGGGGGTCCTTCGGGGATTGGATATGCTTATATAGCCTTGATATCCTCACAAGGGCAAGCTATCAGTGAGCTGTGAGTCTCTGTGTGCGGAGAGTTGGGGTGACACAGGAATCTCACCCAGGCTCTCCTCTGCCCGTCATGCTCCCATACCTCACCATGATCCCTCAGATTAACTAGACCGAAAATGCCATGCCCAACAATTTTCTCCCAAAAATGAAATTAGGCAAC
Source organism: Indri indri (assembly GCA_004363605.1). Classification (NCBI taxonomy): domain Eukaryota; kingdom Metazoa; phylum Chordata; class Mammalia; order Primates; family Indriidae; genus Indri; species Indri indri. The sequence goes on from RJWJ010025171.1 coordinate 13,952, forward strand.
TGGTTAAGGAAGCAGAGAGAGGAAGAATTAATTTCTCTCTTCCTTGGATGGTCTTTCTCTAATCACAGGGAGAAAAGTTGGCTAGGAGTGGAAACTTAAATCTTCATTTGTTATCAACGTCTTCCTTTAATTTGTCATTTCTCTTTTTAGAGGAAACACAATGAAGCCACCTTAAACTATGGAACAACATACCTCCTTCCTTAAGGCTTGGATGTAAAAAACCTTAGTTTTAGGGGAGAAGGGGCTTTAAAAATCATTTCCTTCTGTGCTTTTTAAATGAATTTTCCTTTCTGGAATAGTTGTCATGACATGGTAAGGCAAGGGACTTGGTAAGATGTTGGGTTCTAAGTGCTTATGTTTTAGAAACTACCAAAAAGGACATGGCCCAAGGAAAAATAAAGAGATAAGGGATGATAGAGGAATGACAGAGGTCTGAATATAGTTTTAGGCTTTAAAGAAAGAAGGCTAGGAAAGCTAACAGAGGTTCAGTGTTGCCTTACTTAGCTTATCCTGATTTACATTACCTTTACTGCTTGGTTTTTAATAAGTCCTCCCAGTTTTATCTCCAACTTGAATGCCTCTCTTTGGCCCAAAGGGTTCAAATCTGGAGGTTATTATTCTGTCTTTTCTCTGGTAACCACTCTTATTTTTAATCCACATGTCCCATATCAGAGCTATTTTTCTAAATTCCTCAATGAAGTCATCAGAAGTAGAAGCTCCTAATCCTTCTGGATATCCCTTGCTATCTCCATTCCAAAAGTGTTTTTATTCTTTTCCATCTTCAAAGATACACCAAAATCCCAGAGTCATAGCATGGCTGCTTCTCTCCTTAGATAATTAACCAAAATTATAATTTATGCCTTCAATAGAAAGTGGTATCAGATTGTTTAAATCTTATTAGATTACAGTCCTAAACTCTTTTCAGGTGTACTTAACTCTAAGTATGTCTCCTAAACATCTGTGTTGTTGCGAAGTTAAAAGCCTAGAAGGGGCCTTGCTTCTTGATATGCATATGCAGAGTCAGGTTAAGGAGATCTCATGCTGCATAAATGTCCTATGTTGCCCCTTACCTTTCTTAACAGAGCTATTTAGTGGCAACTGAGAGTCTGTGTCTTTCTCCTGCTCTAACTCTAATGATAAAGCTAAGGTTATAAAACAGGGGCTATGGTACAACCCAAACTGGAAATGTTGTAGGTCCTCAGAGTACTGAATTAATGGTATTTGATATTGATTTTAATGCATCCAAATACCTAACACTTTAAGCATAAACACCAAGTGTGGTTTGTGTTTTGCATGACTGGCATTTTCTCAAGACAAATGATGATTATTATAACAAGCTGTTGCCCCAGGGGTATTTTTCTTTTGTAACATATGTTAACAGCAGAGGGCGTAGAAAATATGTATAAATGAATGTAGATGATATTAAATGTGAACAAATTGTAAAGGAGAGTCCGCACGTTTCTATTTCCATTACTGTTTCTAGCTCAATAAAGATGATAATTTGACCCAATTTTTTGTCCTCATACTAAATAGTATTTGCCACTGCGTTTTGAAAGAGTGAGAAGATTTGGGAACCAGGGCGCATGTGGAATTGCCATGGAAACTGCAGCCACACTCAGCCAATGAAAAGCTTCCAGCACACTCCTTCAACTTCACTCCACTTCCAAATTTAGTAATTTAAAACACCTGTTCTCTAGCACATGCTTGCTATGATTTAATGGGGGGGGGGGTTATTAGAGCTGTAAATAGGATAACATTTTTTCAAGGTGTTAAATATTGGTGTGCATATCTATTTTTGAAAAGGATAAAAATTCCTCCAACTTATATTTCCATATGTACGAAATCCTTATTCTCTTATATTTGATAATTTGAAAAGGTAGGAGTAGCTGAGGAAAGCATCCTTGATCTTTTCTTGTTGATACACAAATAAGTCTTCTTTCACTACTAAATTTCATTAAAAAAGATGTGGTTAGACTGACTCCCAAGTACACCTAGTGCACTAGATGTCCACAGGGTTCACACGCACACAGAGATAGAGAAACCCTTCTGAAGTGGCTGCAACTTATCTCCTTCCTGCCTCTGATCTCTGTCACTGTCTCGGGGATGTATGTCTTCTCTGGGGTTCCACATACATTCAAATCAGAACTCGTAGCATGCATTTTATCTTGTGGAATGCAAGAAATACTTTAATTTTGGTTAGTTTTGATTTGTAACTTTCAATATCAAAGTTTTTGCACAGGCCAGCTAATTCTTTTCAACTGTTTGCCATAATATACTACTGAACTCTCCCTCCCTCTGTGTGTGTGTGTGTGTGTGTGTGTGTGTGTGTGTGTGTGTGTGTGTGATGGAAGAGGTTCAAGGATTTAAAAATATAGGCACATTATAAAATGAACAACTTTTATTTAAGACATAAGATATTGAAAATATGCCCAGAAGCAATGCCTAAAAATATGTGATATCCATTGATATCAAAACGGTTTTTCCTTTAATATTATCAAGAAGTACATAATTATTGTGAGTCCTCCAAAATATAGAAAAAAAGATAAATTACAAATTTTAAAAATGTTACATAAAATTGGAAAATAAGGTTTATATAATATATTAAAAATAAGAATAATTGCATTTACAATAGTACTGCCGGCACTGAAAAATGAATGTTGTTTATGTGTATGTTAATGATCCATCTAGCTATATAGAATGGGGCTGTCCTTTGACATTACCTCACAGGCAAATTATAGTAAATAAGTAGTTCCTTTATATCTTCAATTATGACTAAAGACTTGGTGTTTATGTAAAGTATATAAGTTAAAACAATGAATTGCACTTATAAAGTCTATGAGATGTGAGACCAACATTTTTAGTCTATTCAGATTTTTTGGAGACTAAGCTAATGATGTCCCACAAATAAGAACATTATCCAAAACATTATTTCCATATTTTGGGGTGGTATATGAAAACATACAGCACATCTTGTAGGTCCTCACTAACACTCATCAAAACTCTCTTGACAACTAATTTTTGATGGATAGAAGTGTAAATATGGTTAAGATCTTCTATTGCAACTATTTCCTTCTTAAATAAAACAGGCTATTAATTTTCTCAAGATTGGCATTCTCTACCAACCCATTTAATATCCCCATTCATAGCCTATATTCTGGATGCGCATCCTAAATTATTTCCATGCCCTATTATTAAGAATGTATATTTTTAAAACTTTGCCAAGCATCCAACTAGCATCTCCATACGTCCCACAAATATGGTTTTAATGGGTGCTATGTGCCAGTGTAATGTGCTTATTAGCCCTATGGATATAAAGACAAATAAGAAAAAAAAAAGCCTGCAAGCAGTTCAGGAGAAATTGCTTTTAATATAATTCTAATAAAGAATAATTAGAAAACTTTTGGCATTCTTCTCTAAGAGACTATTTATATTTATTTTGCAGTGTAATCTTGTCCTTATACAGATATTTATAATTATGGAAGAAATAGCAATTGGTAGGGATTGTTGAAAAAAATGTATCTATATACACCAAAGACCTAAATCAGGATGAAACGTGTATCGCACATCTTCATATTGTACTCATATACTCTGTGAATCTTTGGTTCCCAGGCTCTAAGCTAAGAGAACGCTGTCTCATTAAGGACTGCAGATTATGAAACAACAGGATTATCTTCTCTCCTTTTGTGTTTCCACACTATATTGTATATGTTTTTTAACTTTACCAGCAGATAGTTTTAACAGATAAAAACTACTTGATACGTGTTGAGGTGTGTGGGTAGGGGTAAACACTTAATGGCTACACGGGGGTTATAGGAGGCAATGCAATGTAGTGGAAATAGAACTCACATGTAAGAGGCAGATACGTGCTTAATTATCTTTCTTACCCTTCACTCCTCACTTCAGGGCATCACATTTTTTTTCTTTAGATAGTGAAAAATGTCTTCTGGGATTCTATAGTTCTTTCACCAGTTTCCAATGTTTAATTTTTTATTTTTATCATCTCGCATTTATGTACTACAATTGGGCAATAGAGGCAGGAAAAGTAGCGATTGTTAGACATCATTACTGAAAAATTCTACAAACATATACATAGGAAAGAGTTGTTTAAATATTATGCAGCACAAAACCAAATGACTTTATATTACAAGGTTTGGTTAAACTTACTCCAGAGTTTGTAAAATTTTGAACTGTCTCAGGTACTTCATTTGATTTTTTTAATCCATGTTTCTTCCAAGATCATCCTTAAAAGCATCAGCGAGGTAGACTAGTTCTTGAGAGAGAAATGGGATTCTAATAACTTCTTCCATAGATTAGCACTAAGGTCAGTTCATCTTAAATTTTCATCCTGCTACACTCGGAATATAAAGAGGAAAAAATACATATTTTGAGAGGAAATTCATCTCCATACATTATAAAAACCAAACATTAGTCTGTATTCTAATACCTAAGACACTAGGTACTAGCTTTTATGGTTTTTGAATGTTATACATAGCAAAAAATACATTTTACAACATAATCCAGTGCACACACATATACATGTATATGTATACACAAATATCAATAAATATATAATATAATAAGTCACAAATTGCCCAGAACAATGTTTGCTCTTATGAATTATGATAAACTCAGACATTTTCTATTCTAGATTATCATAATTAAAATATACTTAATGGGACCCACTAAGCCAAAGTTAATGACTCAGTAAAGACCACAGTTTGAAAACATTGGCCTGTAATATTCTTGTTAATGGTCTCTCTTACTGTAAATTGCAGGTACAAGCAACCCTGAGTGTTTTACAGCTTTCAGGGCCTGTCATTACACTGGAGTAATTGTACCATGTGAATATTGCCAGATTATGTTTAGGGAATCAATATTTAGATCCTCGATTTTCATAATATTTTATTCTAATTTTAATTAGTCATGTTATTTTATTCTAATTTTAATTGGCATAAGAATGGGCCCCACTTTTCTTTTTTAAAATAGTCTTTTTAACATTTTTCAAAAGAAAGACAAACTCCCTCAAATATTCTGAATTTTACTATGATGCATGGACAAGATGAAATATACTCCTGCCCCAAACATACACACTCACACACGGAAATATAGCAATTTCAGCAAGTTTTCTGTTAATGTCTTCAGTTTAACTTTATTGTAAATTGGGTGGTAGGATCACTCATTGTCAAAGAATGAATTGCTCTTGAGAGGCGGTTTACAAAAGTAAGACAAAGCTTCAGATCTAAACACAAAATTCCACCCCCCACACACATATTTGCTGGAAATACTGATATTCAACTGAAAAATCCATTAAGTCTTTGATATATTATCCATTATCCAATCCTAATTCTCTGAAATATTATATGCATTTATTTTAAAAATGTCTTATGATGCAAGATACTAAATATTAAAATAAAAATTTTGTATCTTAAATTACTATTTCATTTACTAAGCATAATGAATGAACCTGAAAAATGTAAATATATTTTACTTTGATACATAGTTATTAAATTGAAGAGATAATATGGGGAAAATGACTTTTTAATGAGATATATTGGACTTAGGATATTTTAATTATTTATCAGTTTATGAATATTATTTATTTCTAGAGTAAAATAGGATTTAAATCAATTCTATTCCACTGTCTCATTTTAATAGATATTAGCATTGAGTCAATTTATTTTCATAAAAAAGTAGATTAGAAGATAAAAAAGAATATGGGAATAGACTTTCTTTATGATTACAAAGTTGCTCAATGCTCAGATTTTGAAAACTATCTGAATTACATGACAAAATTCATATAATATGTTATAAAATAATTTTTAATAACCTTTAACTTCATGACTAGGTTAGGAAACAATTTTAAATTTTTGAAAGCAATGAATTAGAAAACAAATGGCTTGTACAAAAACATGTTATAAATTAAGTTCACTCACTTTCAAAATTTTGGGGGAATATTCTAAAAAGAATTTATCATCCTGTTATCCTTTTAATTAGCGGCATCAATTCAGCATGGACTTTCAGAAAGAGTTAGGAAAATATTAATTAATATTAATACATTTTCCAAATAAAACATAGTGTTTTAACTCATCCTGTAATGGTTTTCAAAATCTTAGAGCTAAAGATTATACTCACTTATCATAGTTGGTATGATTAATTCTTGTTGTCAAAACATAACCTAAATCAAACTTATTTTTTATGACTAAAAAAGTCTAACTGAAAAAAATTCCATTGAAAATAAAACTTGAAATGTTCCATGTAAAGACAGATAATGAAGTCAATGAAATGAAGATCTAAACATGGTAGATCTAATATAATTATAATTATATTCACATTTAAGAGAAAGAAAACTTTTTTATTAATTAATTTGTAATGCTATAAATACCTTTATATATACGACATTAGCTATAATGCACAAATTTTTATATGCTGTGTTTTTATTATTTTTCATTTCAAATTATTCTTAAATGCCCATTGTCATATAATCTTTTACTCATGGGAGATTTTGACTTATTATTATTTCTATTATTTCTATTTCTATTGAAATAATAATAAAAAAACCCAAATATTTTGTGGTTTCAATCTTCTACCTTAAAATGCCTTTTCTCTTTGTTCCACCTATCCTATGTTCCTTTTTCCTTCCTTTATCAATTTCCTTGTAATTGATATCTTTTTTAAATTTTTATTTTCTCTATTAGTTTAGTAGTTAAACACTTTTTTAGTTCTAGAGATTAAAACTTAAATCCTTGATGTATCATATTCTAATGTTAATTGGTAATTTTACTCTTTTCTCAAAGGAAAATACAGGGATCTTAAACGATTTTATTTGTTTGCTCACAATTCATAAGATATGATGATTATTATTATAAAGTACAAAAAGTGATTATTATTTTAAACAACTCATGTTCATTTAAAGTTATGTACATAATTTCCTTTGCATTCCCATTTATTTCTTCTCATGCGCATTTTCTTAGAATTCATATTTACTTATTTCTTGTGTGTCATTTTCTTTCATTTTTTACAAAAAAAATAGAGTGTGGGTCATTTTCCGTTAGAATTTATTGTCCTTTTGACTAAACTCAGCTTTTAGTAGTTATTTTTAAGTAAGTTTCTTTTTGTTTCACTAAATATATGTTTATTTTGCCATAATTCTTTAAGGATATTTTCACTTATTAAGTAATTCTAAATCCTCAGGTATTTCCTTTGGCTTTCATGGTTAAAATTAAAAAGCCATTTATATGTCTAACCTGATGATCCTTGAAAATAATCTCATTAATTTTTGGCTTATCTAAGCGTTTTAACCTCTACCCCTCACCCCTCAATGTGTTTTGTTTTTGGCACTTTCACTATAATGTTTGTAGGTGTGAATTTTCTTTTATTTATCTTTCTTGAAAATTATTGGACCTTTTGAATCTGTGAATGATAGTATCCATCCATTTGGAAGGTTTTCATCCTCGTCTCTTTATATATTTCTTCTTCCCCATTCTCTCTTTTTTGTTCTTTGGAGACTCCAGTCAAATGAAAGTTAGACTTTCTTAATCTATTTTCTCTTATTCTCACTTCACATTTCTTCTCCATCTTTTATATGGGATAGTTTCTTTTGTCTAATCTGCTATGAAATACTTCCATTAGGTTCTTAATTTAGGTTATTATAATTTGAATTTTTAAAATTTCTAGATATTATTTTTCAAATCTTTAATGATACCTTTTATAATTTCCAATTCCCTGCTGACGTTTTTAACATCAGCTATTATTTCTATGAGCATATTAAGTATACCTCTTCCACTCTACAATCGTAATTCTACCATTTATAATAATCTGAGGTTTGTTTCTATTATCTGTTGTTTGTGCTAGTTCTCATTTACACTGTTTTCTCTTCATAGGCCTGGTTATATTTGAAAGAGTAGGACAATGTATTTGAAAATGAAAATAAAATAATGTAAGTCCTCAAATGATGCTATTTTCCCTTATATAGATGTATATGGAATTTTGTTGTATTCTACAAATACCTGGTAGCACTAGCAATTGGGAATCATCAACTTTCAAGGCTGGATGTTATTCTAGGCCACCCAAGTGATTCAAATATAAGTCACAGTTCAAGTGAAGGTTGATTTGCATTCAACTCAGATTAACTTCTATAGTCGTTCAAGTTCCCAACATTAAGTGGGAGCTATTTTACTAGAACCCTCACCTTTTGCAAGCTTTAGACACTTTCCAGAGCAAGGCTCCCAGAGACTTGCTCGGCCTCTTAGCCACCTTTTCTGCATCAGAAAATCTTCCTTCTCAATAAAAATTTTAATGTCTATTTGCATGTTTGAAATTCCGTCTTTTCTTAGATAATGACAAAATATTTACACGTTTCTAGAATCTTAGTCAGCTGGAACTGTTAGAAAAATACCGTAGGCTGGTGAGCTTCAGCCCATTACAGAAATTTATTTCTCACAGCTCTGGAGGTTAGCAAGTCCAAGATCAAGGTGTGGCAGGTGTGGTATCTGGGGAGGGCCCTCATCTGGCTTGTAGGCAGCACTTAGTATATCCTGATGTGGATGGGAGGGGTGAGGAGACAAGCTCTACCGTCTCATAAGGGAACTAATACCATCATGAGAACTCCACCCTCATGATCTCATCTAAACATAATCACCTCCTCAAATCTCTAACTCCAAATGCCATCCCACTGCGACTAGGAATTCAACATATGAATTTTGGGGAGGCACAATTCAGACCATAGCAGCTGGAAACAATTTTACGCATATGGGAAGATGTGTTTATATTTTTTCCAGGTTTCCTAGTTATCATGCTTTATGGTGCATGAAGGTTAGTCCAAATAACCAAGTCTACTTTTACAATGAAAGGAAGTCTCCTCTCAACGGACTCTATTTCACTCTGTACAGCTTCAGATTATCATTCTTTTCACAACCTTTGCATGTATGAATCAGTTGTGTCTTATTTGTATGCTCCTCAATATGCCTGTAGAAATGCATTTTATTATACTAATTTATACAAACTTAATATAATAAATTTTTGTCATAGAAAATTTAGAAAATATAAGTAAAATGAAAAGAAAAACATTTGCAATCATACCATAAAGTAATAACAATTATTAGCATACTGTAATTTATTATGATAGCATTTTCTGCATGCATGTATATACATTTCTTCCTTTCAAGGCATGACTTTTTTCATGCCATTATTCTATTATCTATATTGGAATAACTATGTAATATGTCATTCCATGAATGCACCAGTAATTGATCCTAGCTGTTGGCTATTCAGAAATTTTTTAATTTTTTTTTTAATTTTTATTATAATTTTCTGCGTTTAAAGAGAACTTTTGCTTCTTGAATTACACTGAGAATTAAATTTAATAATATACAACTAGTAGGCTCTCAATTTTTTTTTTGAAATTGACCCATGCATTAAAATTGTAAATTTCAAATACACGATAGGAGTTAATTTTTGCTTCAGTGAGTATAATAGAAGAAGGCGCATCATGGAATCCTCACACTCTTAAATTAACTGGATCTTACTAACCTTTAGTCCTTTGAATTTGTTTTGCATATGTTTTTAACTAGAAAAGAGAATGAGTTTCTTTTTTCCTATTGTCAAATGAATATATTACACAGTCTCTTCAAAATAAAATAGAGTTTTGATCAGCCACATAATATGTCCGCTATGATCATTTTCAAACAACAAAGCATTTTGTTCAGCTCAGTGAATATGACTATAAGAAATGTGTGGCTTTATGGAAAAGACTTATTTAAAGTTCCTTTGACTATAAAAAGATATCCTGATCACCAGCACCACCATGTTTCAAATCAATAAGTCCAGAGATGCATATAGAAGAGTTGTTAAAAATTAATCTCTACATTAAAATGCCTGTGTGACTAATAGCGAGTAAAAAAATATATGGTGCAATAAATCTGTGTACTGGCACTAAACCCCTCTCCTCATAAAAACATTGTGATTTGCATGCACTCTTTATGCCTTGGAATTTATGAACAACAAATAGCAACATGACAGGAAAAAATGTCATTCTATGAAAGAAAAATGGAGAAAGCAGAAGGAATTTAAATAGCAGAATTGGCTCAAGGAGGAGGTGGACTTAAGGTAGACCTTTGATGTTCCCAGTCTTGTTACTTTTC
>RJWJ010025172.1:0-24144 GCA_004363605.1 Indri indri
GTTATCTTCAGAGATATTAAAGAAATAAAAAGGGGCATTTTGATGGTTGATTTTCCAGTGCAGGATTCAGTGCACTGAGAGAAGGTCCTTCTTGCCCTAAGAATAAAAGTGATGTATACATAAAAGCCTAGAGGTGGAGTGTGAGGAAGGTGAAGGAGTTTACTTCTAATGAACTCTTCTTTTTCTGATAAGAAGAGGCATTGTTACCTCCTGAGTTTAGCTGAGATCAGGCTGAGGTTAAGAAAAGTGGGTAAGGATTGGAGAGATCAGTTGAACATGGAGAACGAGAAGGAAAATTTACAAAATACAAATGAAAGGTTTGCTATGGAGCCAAAGTCAAGGTGAGATCAGAAATCTTAAATTTATAATTCCATGATGCTCTGCAGTCTAAAAGCAAGACAGGAGAAAAAGCACAGTTAGGTTACTCTAAAAGACGGAATTTGATTCCTACATGGAAAGCCACAGGTAGAAAGAAAGTTTGTGGAGAAGATGGTGAACAAGAAACACCTTCAGCCAGAGCACCTCTGCAAGAAGGAGAAATTTCAGACAACAAAGAGAAAAAAAAAAACCAAAACCGGCAGAAAACATAGATCAGATGGGGGTCAGAAGTAAGGGTGCCTGAACCTACAAGAGACTTCACAGGAAGACGTTGCAGAGCAGAACTGGAAGGAGAAAGGCATTGGCAGAAATGACCAAGCCTGAGAGGCTTGGACACCAGCAAAAATGGTAGGTGAAGCAATTAAAATTCCCCTCCCTTGCATCTTGGACTGCTGGTGGGCTCCCAAGCTGCTGGAAAGACCTGCCAATGCCAGCCTAGAGACTGCTTCCACTAGTGAGTGGAGAAATTCTTGTGGACAGGGCACCAGGCTCCTAGCTCCCTCAGGGCACCTCCGCCCCACAGACCCCAGCTGATTGTCAGGCGCCATATTTTTTCCTTCTCCCCCTCCTTTCCCCCACCCACAGCTGCTGAGAGAGACAATTTAGCCACCACCCAGAGACATCCACAGGGAACAGGATCTTTCCTTTTGGAGTCTTGCAGTGGACTGAGGAGTGCTTGGACTGTGAGCTCCCTACCCACCAGCCCTTCCTGGTGCTGCTTGCCCTGTGACTCCACCATATTGGGGCAAACCCCAAGGCAGAGAGACATTGATCCAGCTTGGGCACCCCATGGGTGACTTGGGACTGGCATTCTTCTCCCTGGCATAGTCAGGGATTGATTCCTGGGGCCTGGGGGACATGCTTGCAGGCCAGATCTTGTACACTTAGGTCTCAATTGCATTGCCTAGGGGCACAGAAGGGATGTTTATAAGTTAGTCTACTGAGCTGTGTGTGCCTTCAGGGGCCGATCAGAGTGGGCGCACAGGAGCGCAGCACTCCCAGCTCAGGCCATAATCCTGGGTAGGGAACCTCTCAGCCTGCATCACAGTCTAGGGGGAGCTCCATTGGTTTGAGATCCTGCCTGCCAGCAGAGACCCAGGAGAAACCACGAAATACAGGAGCGTGGAAAGGAGCAAAGCCTGCTCCAGACTGCCAGGGTGTGGGTCTCAGACAGCCCCACCTCCATATGCAGACTTTCCTGGTTAAGTGGGGCCATTTTAGCCCCTCCCTGGAAGCTTTGCCCAGTGGCAGGGAACAGAATTTTGACCACTGTTAAAAGCATTTATGGAACTAGAGGGCAGGCTCACCCAACCCAGCCCCACCCAGCCTCGCTCCCCTCCTCCCTGCTCCTGCTGAGGTGACAATAAGGACACACTTGGAAGTCCCAGGGCCCCACTCACCACCTGAGGCACTAGAGAGCCTCTCCAGAGGAATGAGAGCTTGACACAGGGCCCAAAACCAACATTGCAGCTTACTCCTCCCAGCAAGTGCCACCTACTAACAGGGAGGTCAATTTGCACATCCTTTTACTGCATTTACTGACTCATCATACAGGGTCTGGTCTATTCTCACCCACAAGCACCACCTACTGGCTCACAAACTAAACAGAGTGTGTGATTATCTAAACAAAAATCCAAAGGTAAGAAGCAACAGCTGCTTCAGATGGGAAGGAATCAGCAAAAAACTCTGTAAATATGAAGAATCAAACTGAAAGGACATTCCCCCAAAAGGGAACACCAGCTCTCTACCAATGAATACCAACCAAATTTGGAACACCGAAATGACAGAAGACTTTTGAAGATGTATTATAAGAAAACTCAATGAAATACAAGAGAAAATGGATACCCAACACAAAGAAACCACAAGAAAAATCTAGGACTTGAAAGAAAAATTCACAAAACAAATTGAAATATTAAAGAAAAATAACACAACTTCTGGAAATGAAGAATTTATTCAAGGAATTACAAAACACAATGGAAATCCTCAAGAATAGGATAGATCCAGCATCCCCTCCCAACCACAGCCAGATTCAAATATGTTTCTCGTACCCTTAAAAAAAAGGAATAGGGTAAATCAAGCAGAAGAAAGAAGTTCAGGGATTGAAGATAACACCTTTCAATTAAACAAGTCAGTCACAGAGATAGAGCAGAGAAATAAGAGAAAAGAGCAAAGCCTACAAGAAATGTGGGATTATGTGAAGAGACCTAACATAAGAATCATAGGCATCCCTGAGGCTGAAGAAGAAAAAACACAAGGGTTGGATAAACTATTTGAGGATATAATGGAGGAAAATTTCCCTGGCCTTGCTAGAAATCTAGATATCCAGGTAAAAGATGCTGAAAAAACTCCAGGGAGATTCATTGCAAACAGGAAGACACCACAACACACAGTCATCAGACTGGCCAAAATAAACACAAAAGAGGCCCTCCTTCAAGCCATAAGGAAAAGCAGCAGGTAACCTACAAAGAAAACCCATCAGACAAACTACATACTCCTCAATTGAGAACTTACAAGAAAGGAGGGCCCATTTTGAGTCTTCTTGACACAATAATGCCCAGTCTAGATTTTTTGTCCCGTAAAACTAAGTTTCTTATAAGAAGGAGAAATAAAGAAATTCTTAAACAAGCAAAGATTGAGGGACTGCATCAAGACAAGACCTTCCCTCCAGGAAGTACTCAGAACAGCATTACGCATGGATCATAACAACAGACACTCACCAGTGTAAAATCACCCAAAAGCTAAAGGTCAAAGGCCAGATACCACAGTGGCTAAAGAGAGAAAACAAAGCAGCAAAGATCAACTCAACAAGATGAACAGAAATATGCCCTACTTATCAATTTTTTCAATAAATGTGAATGGCTTGAACTGCCCACTAAAGAGACATAGGCTGGCTGAATGGATAAATATACACAAGCCAAGTATCTGCTGTCTTCAGGAAACACAGCTAACCCAAAAGGATGCATTCAGACTTAAGGAGAAGCAATGGAAAACAATATTCCATGCAAATGGAAACCAAAAGAAAGCTGGCCAACCAGTTATTATTTCAGATAACTTAGTCTTCAAATCAACAAAAGTAATGATAGACAAAGATGGTCACTATGTAATGGTGAAGGGTACAATTCAACAAAAAGACATACAATTATAAATATTTATGCACCTAACTCAGGTGCACCCAGATTCATAAAGCAAATCCTACTTGATCTAAACAAAATGATAAACAGCAGCACCATAATAACCAGGAATTTAAACACCCCTATAACAGAACAGGACAGATCCTCAAAACAAAAAATCAACAAAGTGACAGTGGACTTAAATCCTAGAACCAATGGACCTGACTGACATTTACAGAACCTTAGAACCAATGGGCCTCACTGATATTTACATAACATACTACCCCGAAACCACTGAATACATTTTTCTTATCAACTCATGGGACTTTCTCTAAGATTGACCATATATTAGGCCACAAAGCATGTCTCAAAAAATTTTAAAAAATAGAAATTATACCATGCATCTTTGCAGACCACAGTGGAATAAAATTAGAAATTAACTCCAACAGAAATTCTCATCTTCACATGAAGTCATGGAAACTAAACAATGGTCTGCTTAATGATTATTGGAATAAGGAGGAAATTAAGATGGAAATCAAAAGATTCTTTGAACGAATGACAAAGGAGATACAAGTTATGAAAATCTGTGGCACACAGCAAAAGCAGTCCTGGGAGTAAAATTTATAGCCATAAATGCCTACATCCAAAAGACAGAAAGATCACAAATCAACAATCTACTGAATCATCTCAAAGACCTGGAAAAGGATAAGCAAACCAACCCCAAATCCAGGAGAATAAAAGAAATAACAATGACCAGAGAAGAACTAAATGAAATCAATAACAAAAAAACCATACAGAAAATTAATAAAACAAAAATATGGTTCTCTCAAAATTGACATGCCTCTTGCTAGATTAATGAGAACCAGAAAAGAAAGGACTCTAATAAGCTCAATCAGGAATGAAAAAGGAGAAATTACAACTGATAGCATGGAAATATAAAATATCATCTATGAATACTATAAAAATTTCTATGTGCATAAACTTGAAAATGTAGAGGAAATGGACAAATTCTTAGAAACACACAGCCTCCTTTGGCTTAATCAGGAAGAAACAGAATTCCTGAACACACCAATATCAAGTGCCAAAATTGAAGCAGTGATTAAAAAAATCTTCCTAAAAAAAAAAAAAAAAAAAAAGTCCCAGACAAGATTGTTTCACATCTGAATTTTTCCAGACCTACAAAGAACTGGTGCCAATCCTGAAGAAATTATTTCACAACATTGAGAAGGAAGGAATCCTCCCCAACACATTCAACAAAGCCAACATCACCCTGATACCAAAAGGAGGAAAGGACTCAACAATATCCCTTTTCGATATAGATGCAAAAATTCTCAATAAAATCCTAGCAAACCAAATTCAGTTGCTTAATGAAAAAATAATCCATACAACCAAGTAGGGTTCATCTCAGAGATGCAGCAGTGGTTCAGTGTATGCAAATCTGTAAATGTAATTGACCACATGGAAATAAAAACAAAGACCATATGATCCTCTCAATAGACACAGAAAAAGCATTCGACAAAATTCAGTGCCCTTTTATGATAAGAAGGCTTAACAAAAAAGGCATAGACAAGACTTACCTAAAAATGATAAAGGCAATATATGACAGCCGACATCATACTGAATGGGGAAAAATTGAAAGCATTCCCACATAGAACTGGAACCAGACAAGATTGCCCTTTATCACCACTTCTATTCAACATAGTGCTGGAAGCCCTAGCCAGAGCAATCAGACAAGAGAAGAAAATCAAGTGCATCCAAATGGGAGCAGAAGAGGTCAAACTATCTCTTCTTGCTGATGATATGATCTTATATCTAGAAAACCACAAAGATTCTGCCATGAGACTACTGGAATTGATAAACAAATTCAGCAAAGTCTCAGTTTATAAAATCAATGTACAGGAATCAGTAGCATTCCTATATGCCAACAACAGTCAAACTGTGAACCAAATCAAAGACTCAATATTCTTCACAATAGCAACAAAGAAAATAAAATACCCAGGAAAATATTTAACTAAGGAGATGAAAGACCTCTACAAGGAGAACTATGACACACTGAAGAAGGAAATAGCAGATGACATAAAGAGGTAGAAAACTACACCATGCTCATGGGTCAGCAGACTCAACATTGTTAAACTGTCTATGCTACCCAAAGTGATCTACAGATTCAATGCAATCCTGATTAAAATAGCAACGTCATTTTTTGCAGATCTAGAAAAAATAATTAGATGCTTCATATGGATGACAGAAGACCCCATATAGTAAAAACAATATTAAGCAAAAAAAAAAAAAAAATTGGGAGCCATTAATTTACCAGACTTCAAGCTGTACTACAGGGCTATAGTAACTAAAACAGCATGGTACTGGCACAAGAACAGAGACATAGACCAATGGAACAGAACTGAGAACCCAGATGTAAATCCAACCTCATATAGCCATCTAATCTTTGATAAAACAGACAAAAACATACACAGGGGAAAAGGATCCTTATTCAATAAGTGGTGCTGGAAAAATTGATGTAGAAGACTGTAACAAGATCCACACCCCTCACCTCTAACAAAAATCAACTCACTGTGGAGAACAGACTTAAACCTAAAGCATGAAACTATAAGAATTCTAGAAGAAAATGTTGGAAAAATTCTTGTAGACATAAGCTTTGAGAAAGCATTTATGAAGACCCCAAAGGTAATCTCGGCAACAATAAAAATAAATAAATGGGACCTGATCAAATTAAAAAGCTTCTGCACAGCCAAGGAAACTATCAGGAGAGCAAACAGTCAACCTACAGAATGGGAGAAAATATTATCATGCTACACATCCGATAAAGGGCTGACAACTAAAATCCATATAGAACTCAGGAAAAGTTGTAAGAAAAATCACACAATTCCATTAAAAAGTAAGCAAAGGACATGAATAGAAACTTTTCAAAAGGAGATAGATGAATGGCCAGCCAACAATCATATGAAAAAATGCTCAACATCTCTAATCATCAGGAAAATGCAAATGAAAACTGCAATGAGATGTCATTTAACTCCAGTGAGAATGTTTTTTATCAAAAAGTCCCAAAACGATAAATGCTGGCATGGATGTGGAGGGATAGAATCACTCATACACTGCTGATCGGACTGCAAACTAGTACAACCTCTGTGGAAAGTAACATGGAGGTACCTCTAAAAGATACAAGTAGAACTACTATTTGATCCAGCAACCCCATTACTGGGCATCTACCAAAAGGAACAAAAGACATTCCATAAAAAAGACATCTGCACTAGAAGGTTTATCACAGCACAATTCACAAATGCAAAACATGGAAACAACCTAATTGCCCATCAATACATGAGTAGATTAATAAAACATGGTGTACATATACTGTGGAGTACTACTCAATCACAAAAAACAATGGTGTTCTAATGCCTCTTGTATTATCCTGGATACAGCTTGAGCCCCATTCTACTAAGCGAAGTATCACAAGTATCACAAGCTTGGAAAAACAAGCACCACATATACTCACCATCAAAATAATATTAATTGATCAACACTTATATGCACATATAGAAGTAACATTCATTGGGTGTTGGGCAGACAGGAGGGGGGAGGAGGGAAAAGGTATATTCACACCTAATGGATGCAGTGCACACCGTCTGGAGGGTGGACATGCTTGAAGCTCTGACTCGGGTGGATTAAAGGCAATATATGTAACCTAAACATTTGTACCCCTGTAATATGCTGAAATAAAAAAAAATAAAAAAAAAGAAAGAAAGTTTGTAAAGTTTTGGCACAAACTAATATAATATGTACTAACATGTCTGGGACTTGGAAATGTGTTTGATTTGATTAAACATCTATGTATGAGAGATAACTGAGGTGCATTCTTGGCTGGAGGCAGACAGATTAAATGAGCTCTAATAGTCATTAAAATATAATTACTGGATGGGCACATTAATTCTAGCACTCTCAGAGGCAAGGCAGGAGGATTGCTTGAGGCCAGGAGTTCGAGACCAGCCTGAGCAAGAGGTAGATCCTGGCTCTATAAAAAAATAGAAAAAATTAGTAAGGTATAGTGGCACACACCTGTAGTCCTTGCTACTCTGGAGGCTGAGGCAGGAGAATCTCTTGAGCCTAGGAATTTGAGCTTGCAGTGAGCTGTGATGTTGCCACTGAACTCTATCCAGAGTGATGAGACTCTAGTGAGATTCTGTTTGAAAAAAAAAAAAAATCATTACTAACAGGTAGCAAACTGCTATACTAGTTCATCTTGCGCTACTTTAGCCAGTTCAGAAAGGTAAAAGTCACCTTGATAGATATCTTAAAAATTCAAATCAGCTTATGGTCCAATTTTTTTCATTATGTTTAAACTATCATTGACTTTTCAACTGCAGTGATATCCTTAAAGAGTGTTCTGTTTTCAGTTATTTTATAAATAAAAACACATAGTCAATATGTAGGATGAACAAATTTAGAAATCTAACATACAACATGCAGACTAAAGATACTAAAATTGTAACAGCATCATATCAGGGATTTTTGTTAAATAAGTAGATTTTAGCTGCTCTGTCATAAAAAAAAAAAGTAGTAACTATGTGAGATGATAGAAATGTTAATCTGCTTCACTATAGGAACAATTTTACTTTCTATATCTATCCCATAAGATTTGTAAACCTCAAATATATACATTATATTTTTAAATATATGTATGTTAAAAAATTGACATTGCATAGCTAAAACCATGTTACTCTTTGTCCTCAATCAGTATGCTGAGTATTAGCTAATATGATGCATACTGACTGATCTTTGACCTCTTTGCTGACCTGCCTCCAGTGAATATTAAATAAAGATGGAGAATCTGTAATGAATAGCAGAACACACAGGCAGCTATTTTATTTCTTTGTCCCTTGACTCATTAAGCTGAGAGAAGTGCCAACAGAAATGTAGCAGAGCACAAATATTCACTATTTGATATGCACAGGCTTTTCTTATTGTTGACTACATGTGACCTTCTTCTGGATGTCACAAAGGGAATTGCTTGAGATACTAGGGCAAAATATTCATGCTCAAGTTTGTTTAAGCATGGGGGTCTCCTTGTATCCCCCAAAAAGTTACATTTAGTTTTCTTTTAAAAGAAGATAAGCTCCCTTAAAGGGCAGATGAATGTTTTGTCAACAAGACAAAGTATTTCAGGTAATTATGCTCAAACCTGGAGGCCCGAAGTGGAGTTGAATAATATGGATATTGATATCATATTGGATTCAACTTAACTGAAGGTACCAAGTTTTCAGAGCTTCTCTCTTCTGATTGTAAGCTCTGTCCTACCTTAAACTAAATATATTTAAGGATTCATAGATTTTCAGAGGGGCCTTGTTTTGACCCTTAATGCAATATATGTACTTATGCTATTCTTTCCTTGATTGTTTTAGAGATCACTACATGCATCTTAGATTTCTCTAATACAAAATACCAACTTTTATTCTGCCCTGATAATGCTAGCACTGTAGAACACTTTATTTTCATTTTCCTTAGTAATGAACTGGATTATTTTCCCCAATTCTTTACTCTTTTCTGTGATAAAAATATGCATGGATAACCTTTGTCACATGATATTGGAGTACCTTGACTACAGCAAGCAGAATATATTTTCTTGCTTTATTGATATTGAGCCTAGTCTAGCAACTTGCTTTGGCTGGTAACATGTAGTGTACATAACATGAACAGAAGTTTTAAATGTGCTTGTATGGGTTGGCTTTTTCTTAGCCATGTTTTCTGGAGAAACTGAATCAATGGGATATATAAAGATACATAAGGGAAGATTTATTAAGAGAATGGGCTCACATGATTATAGAGACTGAGAAGTCTCACATCTGTTGTCTGTAAGCTAGAGAACTAGGAAAGCTAGTGGCATAACTTTCACTCCAAGGCCAAAGCCTTAGAAATAAGAGGGCCTGAGGGAAGGCCTTGGTGTAAGTTCCAGAGTCTGAAGGCTCAAGAACCAGGAGTTCAGATATTCAAAGGCAGGGAAAAAAGAATGCTCCAGCTCAAGAAGAGACTGAGCAAATTTGCTCTTCCTCCACCATTTTGTTCTGTGAGGGTTCTCAGTGGATTAGATTGTGCCTGCCCCCATTGAGTAAGGCAGATCTTCTTTATCCATTCTAATGATTCAAATCTCTTCCAGAAACACCCTCCCAGAAACACCAGGAAATAATGTTTTACCAGTTATCTGGGCATCCCTTAGCCCAGTCAAGTTGACACATAAAATTAATCACCACAGGCTTATACACTTGTACTATTGCCATTGTCATAAAAAGAGAATGCTCCCAAAGAAGCCCATGGTCCATAAATAAGACATGTGGAATATACCTGAAATCAAACTACAGTCTTCAGGTGAGCCCAGATCCATGAATCCATGAGTGACATATATATGTATGTGTGTGTGTGTGTGTGTGTGTGTGTGTGTGTGTGTATATATATATATATGTATATCTGTATATATACAGTCATCCCTCAGTATCCACAGGGGATTGGTTCATGTTCATGGTCTTCCCCATGGGTACTAAAATCCACAGAGGCTCAAGTCCCACAGTTGGCCCTGAGGAACCCACAGATAAGAAAATCAGCCCTCCATCAGCCTATCATATTCATGAGTTCTGTATCATACAAATACTGTATTTTCAATCTGTAATTGGTTGAATCCTCAATGTGGAACCTGTGGATACAGAGACCATAATGAAAGTACCAAGGATTTGGACACAAGGACTAAATGTATCCCCATGATAAATTATGAATGCTTTTGCCTCTGTGTGTGTTTGTATACATGTGTGTGGGGGGCAAAGGGTGTTTGAGGGGAATATCTCTTTTCTTTCCTTCTCCTGGCTGCAGTCTGGGAAATGAGCAGACAAGAATGCCAAACCTTACATTGTGTGACTCTGTATGTTATTACAAGCCACTGTGATTTTGAGATTGCTTGTTATGTATCATTATTGCAATAATAGTTGATAAATACAAGCAAATATCAAAGTAGGTAAGGAAAGGCTAATGGCGGGTCTTGACAGAGAGAATGAGTTTAACTCTTAGGAATTAAGACAGAGGAATGAAGATGGAGCTTTCTGTGGCTAAAAGTGAAACCCTCCCCAAGGGAAGAGAGTGTCATGAGCATTCAAGGGGAAATTAGAGGAGTGGCCCCAACATAGAATCCCAGCTCTAAAGAAAGAAAAAGCTTTGCTTCAAGAAATGTGGAACTGATATTCCAGACTCACCAGGCCCACTCTACTGCCTGGAGTCTGGAATCTATGGTGAGATGTAGTGGGGATAATAACAACATTTACATCAGTGAGATAAAATGGCATCTGTGGAGGATCCACAACAGTGTGAAGTGCAATTGGCAATAGCAGGACCACTAGCTAAGAATTTTGAAAGACAAAGATCATCAAGGTCTAGAAGGATACCCTTGGCCCCTACAGTGCATGGCGACATTGACAATACAATTTGAGGTTGTAGAGTTAGAACAGTGTCTATGGAGGCTAACAGCAATCAATTTTCTTTGTATTGTCTGATTCTGACAATTCTAATACAAAGTAAGTAGCTAAAATCCTATCACAAATTTAGACAGCTGGATTGCCAAGCATTCACTTCATTTAAATAACGATAAAACCAAACAAAATGATAGCAAATTGGTTGAGAGGGCAGCCTCTAAAATCAGATTATCTAAGCTTGAATACCATCCTGCCATTTACTAGTTATTTGACCTCAGTTGCTAATTTTCTCTGTGCTTCAATTTCCTCATCTATAAATTACAAACAATAATGGTAACTTCCTCATGGTGTTGGCATAATGGTTAAATTACTTAACACATATAAAAGACTTAGACCAATTTTTAGCACCATGTAAAAAATTAAATAAATGCTAGTTATATTTATTACTCGCTTTATCAAGGAGAGTTTGTGAAACCTCCCATGCTTTCTTCTCCTATCTCCTTAAACTAAGAAGACCATAATAAAAATAGCAAGCAGTTGGGAACAAGAATAAGATGTGGCTCAGTGATAAATTATCAATACTTTTGCCTTTGTGTGTGTTTGCATGAGTGGGTGGGGTGAAGAGGTTAAGGGAAATATTTCTTTTCTTTCCTTCTCCTGGCTGCAGCCTGGGAAATGAGTAGATAAGAATGCCAAATTTCACATTGTGTAAGAAGGAGATAGATGAGAGAATTACCTTGGTAATGCCCTGGCTCCTTAATGGGTGGTATATTTGTCTTTCCCTTTATTCTGATTTTGGGGGTTGGCTATTCTCACAAAACAGCTTGCAGTTAATACACTTGTTCTTGAATAAACATTACAAAATTTGGAAGGGGAGCAGTTTGAAAATAGTGGAAAGTTACCAGAGAAAACTGTAAAATCCAGATTACCAATGTTTGCTACACAGGGACAAGAAAAAGAAAACTATGAAATCAATATACACAATACTGATGTGTAATTATTTCTAATTTTATGGATGTTTAATCAAATACTCCTGGACTAGATGAGTCCCTAGTAAATATTTTAAAAGCATAAATAGATGAAAGATTTATGACAAGGGTCAAGTCTTGCAAGGGACTCTAGGGAATACCTGAATGAGAGTTCCTAAGAACAAAAATTGAAGAAAGGTAAATATAAGGAGAAATGAATAGATAAATTATAACATAAAATGGAGTATCATGCAGTCATTAACATGATGCTATTGATATTTTTTGAAATCTAATTATGTCCATTATACAAAGTTCTAGGTAAAAGCAGGTTATAAAGTGGTTTTATAATGTTTTATAACAATAGTTTTAATTATTTAAATTAAAAGGAGGGAGCAATAAAGATTATGTCCCTATGCATGTGTATGCCTAGTAAAAATTTTGGAAGATATATATCAAAGTGTTAACAATGGTCAGTTTTATTTGACAGGATTAGCAATAACATTTTTAAAAATTGGTTGTTATTATTATCTAATATTTTATAAACATATGTCATGTATTCAGGAGATAAAACCATAAGGACATTTCCATTTTTAAAAATTTGTTTGAAAATAATTAAACTTACTTACAGAGTTTAAAATCTGTTTCTTCATTCATATTAACCATTCTTGAATAGCCCTTGAAATAGTGACCAAGAAAGATTACAAAGATTAGGAGATAAAGTTTTTCATTCACTTTTCGAATGTGCAAACTTGAATCAAATTAGACTTTTTTAAAATTTTAAATTATTATGGGTACATAAGAGATGTATATCTACATATGGCATATGCAATGTTTTGACACAGGCATGTAATATGAATTCATCAAATCAAGGTAATTGGGGTAACCATCACCTCAGCATTTATTATTTCTTTGTGTTAGGAACATTCTAATTCTACTCTTTCAGTTATTTTAAAGTATACCATAACCTACTGTTCATTATAGTCACTTTGTTGTGCTATCAAATATTGTCAATTCTATTTAACTATATTTTTACACCCATTTAACCATCTCCACTTTGTCTCGCCTCCCCACTATCCTTCTCAGCCTCTGATAACCATCATTCTATTCTCTGTCTCCATGAGATCAATTGTTTTAAATATTTAGCTCCCACATATGAGTGAGAACATATGATATACCACAATTTCTTTATCCATTCATCCATTAATAGGCACTTAGGTTGATTCCATACCTTGGCTATTGTAAACAGTGCTATAATAAACATGGGAGTGCAGATATCTTTTTGATATACTGATTTCCTTCCCTTCGGATATATACCCAGCAGTGGGATTCCTGGGTCATATCGTAGTTCTATTTTTAGTTTTTTGAGGAACCTCCATATCGTTCTCCATAGTGGTTGCACCAATTTACATTCCCACCAACAGTGTATGAAGGGTCTCCTTTCTCCACATCTTCAACAACATTCATTATTGTCTGTCTTTTTGATAAAAGCCATTTTAACTAGGGTGAGATGATATCTTATTGTAGTTTTGATTTGCATTTTTCTGATGACTAA
This sequence comes from Indri indri, assembly GCA_004363605.1. NCBI lineage: Eukaryota > Metazoa > Chordata > Mammalia > Primates > Indriidae > Indri > Indri indri. The sequence continues at coordinate 13,469 of RJWJ010025172.1, forward strand.
TGATGTTGAGCAGTTTTTCATATACTTGTTGGCCATTTGTATGTCTTCTTTTGAGAAATGTCTATTCAGATCCTTGGCTCATTTTAATCACATTATTTGATATTTTTCTATTTAGAAGTTGGAGCTCCTTATATGTTCTAGTTATTATCCCTTTTCAGATGGATAGTTTGCAAATATTTTCTCCCATTCCGTGGATTGTTTTCTCACTTTGTCGATTGTTTCACTTGCTGTATAGAAGCTTTTTAGGTTGATGTGATCTCATTTGTCCAATTTGCTTTCACTTCCTGTGCTTTTGGGGTATTACTCAAGAAGTCCTTGCCCACACCAATGTCCTTAAGAGTTTCCCCAATGTTTTCTTTTAGTAGTTTTATAGTTTCAGGTATTAAATTGAAGGCTTTAATCCACTTTGATTTTATATTTGTGTATGGTAAGAGATAAGGGTCTAGTTTCAGTCTTTTGCATATGATATTGAGTTTTCCCATCACCATTTATTGAAGACACATTCCTGTCCCCAATGTATGTTCTTGGTACCTGTGTCAAAGATAAGTTCACTAGCGATGTATGAAATTATTTATGGGTTCTGTATTCTGTTCCAGTGGTTTATGTGTTTGTTTTTATGCCAGTACTATGTTGTTTTGGTTACTATGGCTCTGTAGTATAATTTGAAGTCAGGTAATGTGATTCCTCCAATTTTGTTCTTTTTATTCAGGATGGCTTTGGCTGTTCTGGGTCTTTTGTGGTTCCACATAAATTTTAGGATTATTTTTCTATTTCTGTGTAGAATGTCTTTGGTATTTTGATGGGGATTGCATGAATATGTATATTGGTTTGGGTGGTATGGACATTTTAACAATATTGATTCTTCCAATCCATGAACATGGAATATATTTCCATTTTTTATGTGTGCTCTTGAATTTCTTTCATCAAAGTATTATAGTTTTCATTGTAGAGATATTTTACTTCTTTGGTTAAGTTTATCCCTAGGTATTTTATTTTATTTGTAGCTATTTTAAATAGCATTACTTTCTTGGTTTCTTGTTCAGATTGTTTGCTGTTTGCATATAGAAATGCTACTAATTTTTGTATGTTGGTTTTGTATCCTGCAACTTTACTGAATTTGTTTATCAGTTCTAATAGTTTTGGGGTAGAGTCTGTAGGTTTCTCTAGATATGAGATCATATCATCTGCAAACAAGGATAACTTGACTTCTTCCTTTCCAATTTGGGTGCCCTTTATTTCTTTCTCTTATCTGATTACTCTAGCTAGAACTTCCAGTACTGTGTTGAATAACAGTGGTGAAAGTGGGCATCCTTGTCTTATTCCAGATCTTAAAGGAAAAGCTTTCAGTTTTTCCCATTCAGAATACTAGCTGTGGATCTGTCATATATGGCTTTTATCATGTTGAGGTATGCACACTTTATAGCCAGTTTTTTGAGCGTTTTTATTATAAAGGGATGTCAAATTTTATAGAATGCTTTTTCAGCATCAATTGAAATGATCACATGGTTTTTGTCCTTCATTCTGTTGATATGATGTATTACATTGATTTATTTGCATATGCTGAAACATCCTTGCATCTCTGGGATTAATCTCACTTGATCATGATGAGTAATCCTTTTGAGGTATTGTTGAATTCAGTTTACTAGCATTTTCTCGAGAATTTTTGCATCTGTGTTCATCAGAGATATTGTGCTATAGTTTTCTTTTATTGTTGTGTTTTAGTCTGGTTTTGGTAGCAAGGTCATACCTTATACAGTCAGTTTGGAAGTATTGCCTCCTCCTTGATGTTTTGGAATAGTTTAAGTAGGATTGGTCTTCTTTGAATGCTTGGTAGAATTCAGTAGTGAAGCCACTGGGTCCTGGGCTTTTCTTTGATGGAAGACTTTTTATTACTGCTTCTATCTCATTACTAGTTATTGGTTTATTCTGGTTTTGGATTTTTTCCTGGTTCAATTTTTGTAGGTTGTATGTGTCTAGGAATTTATCCATTTCTTCTAGGCTTTTAAATTTATTGGCATATAATTGTCCACAATAGCCTCTAATGATCCTGTGGATTTCTGCAGTATCAGTTGTAAAGTCTCCTTTTTCATCTCTGATTTTATTTATTTGGGTCTTCTCTCTTTTTTTATTAGTTTGTCTGTCTAAAGGTCTGTCTATTTTGTTTATCTTCTCATAAAACCAATTTTTTATTTTATTCATCTTTTGTATTTTTTTATTTCCGTTTCATTCATTTCTGCTCTGATCTTTATTATTTCTTTCCTTCTACTAATTTTTGGTTTGATTCTCTCTTGTTTTTCTGGTTCTTTGAGCTGCATCATTATGTCATTTATTTGAAGCTTTTCTTCTTCTTTGATACAGGCACTGATGCTATAAACTTTCCTCTTATTTCTGCTTTTACCATAGGTTTTGATATGTTGTGTTTTCATTCTTTTGTTTCAAGAAATTTTTAAATTTCTTTCTTAACCTCTTTCTTCATTGATCCACTGGTCATTCAGGAGCATATTGTTTAATTTACATTTGTGTATATATTTTCCAGTGTTCCTTTTGTTATTGATTTCTAGTTTAATTACATTGTGGTCAGAGAAAGTATTTGGTATGATTTCATTTTTTTTTTAATTTTTTAAGACTTGATTACGGCCTAATGTAAGGTCTATCCTTTTGAATATCTCATGAGCCTAGGAGAAGATCATGTGTTTGGCATCTGTTAGATGAAATGTTCTATAAATATCTATTAGCTCCGTTTGACCTACAGTACAGATTAAGTCCAATGTTTCATTGTTGATTTCTGTCTGGATGATCCATACGGTTCTGAAAGCAGAGTGTTGAAGTGTTGTCCAAATACAACAAGTATTGTATTTGGATCGACGTCTCCTTTATCTCTGATAATATCTGGATGCTCCAATGTTGGGTGCATATATATTTAGAAGTATTATATCCTCTTGCTAAATTGACTCATTTATTATTATATAATGACCTTCTTTGTCTCTTTTATAATCTTTGTCTTGAAATCTACTTTATCTGAGAGAAGTATGGCTACTCCTGCTCTTTTCTGTTTTCCATTTGCATGGAATATGTTTTTCTATCCCTTACTTTTCAGCCTACATGTATCTTTACAGGCGAAGTGAGTTTCTTGTAGATAACATGTAGTTGGCTCTTTTTTTTGAATCCATTCAGCCACTCTGTGTCTTTGTATTGGAGAATTTAATCCATTCGCATTCAATGTAATTATTGATAACTAAGAACTTACTACTGCCATCTTATTATTTGATTTCTGGTTGGTTTGTGGTCCTCTCTTTCTTTCTTACTTTCTTCCTGTCTTCCTATGTTAAAAATAATTTTCTCTGGTAGCGTGTTTTAATTTCTTGCATTTTGTTTTTTTGTACTTCTGTTGTAGGTTTTTTGATTTGAGATTACCATGAGGCCTGCAAAAAACTTTATAATCAACTATTTTAAGTATATGGCAAATCTGCTTACAAACAAATAAATAAATACATAAGCAAAGAGAAATCTAACAGAAATTCTACCCTTTGACTTCATTCTCTCCTGCTTTCTATCTTTTTATTGTTTCCATCTACAACCTTTCATGCTCTCTCTCAGAAAGTTGTTACTGTTATTTTTGATAGGTTTGTCTTTTAGTCTTTCTACTAAGATATAAGTGATTTATACACCTCAATTACAGCAATAGAGTATTCTGTATTTGTGTGCATACCATTACCAGTAAGTTTTATATCTTCAGATGATTTCTTATTGTTCATTAACAATTTTCCAGATTGAAGAATTCTTTTCATCATTTCTTGTAGGACAGGTCCAGGGTTGATGAAACCCCTCCTCTCTTGTTTGTCTTGGAAAGTATTTCCCCTTCATGTTTGATGGGTCTTTTTGTAGGATTTAATATTCATGGGTTAAGGATTTTTTTCCTTCAGCATTTTGAATATGTCATGCCATTCTCTCCTGGCCTCACACTTCTCTGAGAAATGTGTTGCCAGACATATTGGAGCTCCTTTATATGTCACTTGTTTCTGCTTTCTTATTTCTCTTAGGGGCTTTTCTTTATCCATGACCTTGGGGAGCTTAATTATTCAATGCCTTGAGGTAGTCTTGTCTGGCTTATATCGGCTTGGTGTCCTATGACTACCTTATACCTGAATATTGATATCTTTCTCTAAGTTTGGAAATTCTCTATTATTGTTTCTTTGAATAAACTTTCTACCCCAATCTCTCTCTCTCTCTCTCTACCTCTTCATTAAGGCCAATAAATCTTAGAGTTGCCCTTTCCAAGCTATTTTCTAGATCTTGTAGGAGTCTTTCACTTTTATTTATCCTTTTTTCTTTTTCTCTTCTGTGTATTTTCAAATAGCCTGTCTTCAAGCTCACTAATTTTTTATTCTGCTCAGTCGATTCTGCTGTTGAGAGACTCTGATACTTTTCTCAGTTTGTCAATTGAATTCTTAAGTTCTATAATTTCTGCTTTTTTTGTTTGTTTGTTTTAGTGTTTCAATCTCTTTGATAAATTTCTCTGATAGGCTTCTGAATTCTTTCTCTGTGTTGTCTTGATATTCATTGAGCTTCTTCAGGACAGCTATTTTGAACTCTTTTTCTGAAAGGTCAACTATCTCTATCACTGCAGGATTGGTCACTGGTATCTTACTTAGTTCATTTGATAAGGTCATGTTTTCCTGGATGTTCCTGATGCTTATGTATGTTTGTCAATGTCTGGGCATTGAAGAGTTAGGTATTTATTTTAATCTTGGGCTTGTTTAAACCTATTCTTCTTGAGAAGGCTTTCCAGACATTCAAAGGGAATCGATTTTTGTGGGCTAAGTCTTTGGTCACACCCAGTGACAAAGTCACTGCAGCCATATCGGCACTGGGGGTGCCATAGCCCAGTAATCCTGTGACTATTACAGACTCCTGGTGGTACTGCCTTGGTGGACCTGTATAAGATATGGGAAAATTCTCTGGGTTATCAGGCAAAGTCTCTCACTCTCTTCCCTCTCTCTCTGTACTCTCTATGCTGGGCTGCTGGAGTTGAGGGAAGAGTGATATGGTCACTTTCTCATAGCCACCAGCAGTACATCATACCTGAAGCCTGTCTAGTCTCACTCAAAGCCAGTGGTGACTGTTGCCTGGCTACCTCTGAAATTTATTCAAAGCTCTTTAGTCAGCAGGTGTTGAATCCTGCCAGGACTGGGTCCTTCCCTGCAGGGCAACATGTTTCCTTCTTGCCCAGGGTGGGTCCAGAAATGCCATCCAGGAACTAAGGTCTGGATTCAGGAGCTTCAGGAGTCTGCTTGGTACTTTATTTTACTGTGACTGAGCTGGTACCCAAGTTGCAAAACAAAGTTCTCTGATCTCTTCACTTTCCTTTCCCCAAGTGGAAGAACACTCTCCCTGAGCCATACTGCCTATAGTAGGGGGAGGGGTGACATAGGCATTGGTTTGGTCACAGCTGCTGGTGTCTTACTGGGTCATGTGCACCGGAAGTCCACTCACTCTGAGCCAGCACAGCCATAGGAATTTCCCAGTACTGTAGCCTTCATAGCTTGACTGCTTTACAAACTTAGTCCAGGCCCCAAGTTACTTTTTGTCAGCCAGTGTTGGGGCTAGCTGGAACTTGTATTTTGGGGCAGAACATTTCCCTCTGGCTGAGCTGGTTAAAATACTCCTTCTGTGGGCCCTGGCAGGATTCTTCCCTGTGCTATGTTCCCCCGTGCTAGGGCGACCCTGAGTCTCAATGTAAAGTCCCACAATCACTTCGCTCTCCTGCCCCAGGGCACACATATTCTTTCTCCACTCGGCATGCTGGCACTATGCTGCCAGGTATGGGGGAGGGGTGGCGTAGGCAGTGCAAAATTGTCTTTTCATTCCTCCTCAGTGCCCCTTTCTTTGATATTATGTTAAAACCAGATAGTATAATCGCTCACCCAATTTTTGGTTCTTCTGAGGTGCTTGCTTTTGTGGATAGCTCTTGAATTTGGTGTTTGTGCAAAGGGACAATTGCTCAAGTTTTCTATTTGGACATCTTGCTCTGCCCCCTTTCAAATTAGACTTTTAAGAAAGATGATGGTATTTCTGCATGTTTACATAGCATACTAATCAAAATAACAAGTGCGACAGAAAATAATAAAGGAATCTCCATTTATAAGTAAGTTAGTAAGTTGTCAAAATCCCTTATTATAGAATCTAAAATAGAATTTTAATAACATTTTCATCAAAGTAAAAGGAAGATGCTCAGCTTTGACGGATATCTTCCCCAATCGAGAGTGAGATGCTGTTTGGTAAGAAAGTAAGGAGTACCCCCCAAATATCCTTTACTTACAGATATGACCTCTTGCAATTCGAGTGTATTTCTGAAGTGTGGGTCACCATTTTGGGTTCCTTATACCATGAGTTCTCTGAGGTTAGAAATCATAATGTTTTTGTTAACAACTTTATCCAGAGTTCCCAGCATATAGTAAAGGCTGAATAAATATTTGTTGGATAAATGGTTGGAGTTGTTTTCCCCTCCCACATAATGGCAGAAGTGGAAGGAGAAATGAAATGGCCATGTCATTTTAATTCAATCCAACCTAGTTTCATAACCAGGAGGAAACAGCTGCTCAGCCACAAAGTTAACCAAACACACAGAAATAAATATTCATCTACCAAGCAAAAACTCTGTGAATCTTGGAGCACTAACACTGATATGAAAACCTGCCAGGATGACCTAGACCAGTCTCTCTCAAATGGAGGAGAAGCCAAAATCTGGGAGACTTAAGATTTGAAATATTACAACTCAAAATCTGATGCTTTTAATCATTGTATTGGACTGCATCTTTTTCTAACAAGAATGAAGTAATCCTTCCATGACTAAATTATAATAACATCCTTATCGTAAGGTAACATTTGACTAAAATACTGTCTTGTTCTTCTAGATGGCCCCCAATTAATCAGAGTAATAAAAGAACTTTTCTGATGGAAAGTCCACAGGTTTAATCAAAGATTTGTTGATACAGGTCACCTTCTAAGAGACTGCACAAAAGCTACTTGAGATGGCTAGGAAGTCAGTGTGCAACCTTATTAATATCCAGTCCCAGCAGTGTCTGATGCATCAAGGGGTCACAGGATTCCACTGTGTTTTAGAATGGATTTGATATTTGATGGCCTTGCCTTCTCAGAATATTTTTCCACATCTTAAATTCTATATTTGGATATAGAATCAAGATCCAAGCTCATCAAAAGTCATGACTGATTTAGAATAAAAACAATTCATTTATCTTTATTTTGTTAACTTATCTTGCAGGAAGAATAAATTACAGACTTGTGCCAGCCACGATCTTCATGCAGAAGTTTATTTAATAGGGATGTAGTGGATAAATAGGGTAGATGTAGGCCTAACTGTTAAACAACAAAAAAATTACTCTAACTTAAGAAAGAAAGTTAAATTTATTGAATTACTAAGATAGCATGCAGAAGTGAAAGACATGTTGAATCTGCTTTGATGAAGGCTAGGAACACAGGCTGCTCTGTGTCTTCAGCATATGAAGCTGTCAAATCTTCTCTCAAGTAGCAACATTAGTTATCCCAACTCCAGTAACCTTCATTCTCTATGTGGTTGTCTTCTAGTTTCATATATCCAAGAAAAAGAATTGGGTTTGCCCAACTTAGATCAGACATCTTTATCCTTGATTAATCACCCTGGAAAGTGTTTTTTTAAAATAGGAGATGGTGACACAGAGACAGATACAGGGTAGAAATTAAGGACTGAGCCACTGCCCCAATGTATATTGCTACAGTGGGACACTGACATGGTTGGAGCATGTTCTCTTTGGGTAGAAATGGATCACCAAATTCCTCTTGGAAAGTGGCTTAACCACTGTTGGATTTGTTCTATGACAAAACCAAGAAGTAGAGTCATATCTGATAAGTTGATTTGGTCAGCAAAATGGTAATATGCCAAATCCTGTAGGCTTGAACTTTGACTAGGATTCAGCATTAGAGTTCTTTCCTCTTTCCCCCACCTCCAGCTTCTTTTGATAGGAAAATATGCCACATTTTCCTTGCTTCAGAAGAGGTTAGAGCTGATTTTTCATTGACTTAAGCACTTTCATGTTTAACTCATTAGTTGTAGGAAGGCTACATCTTGTTGGCTCCTTGCTTGCATTAGGAATTAGAAAATTTGGGGCAATTCTTTGCTGGAAACTGCAAGATCATAGCTATCTCTTCTATTCAAAATGGTATATTATGAACATTAACCTAGTCCAACATCTTACAACTTTCAAGCCATCCCCTTTTGTAATGTGAAATAATCATAAAAATATACATGTAAAACCTCCCTTGTATAGGAATATCAGAAAATATGTGTGTCAAAATATTTTACTTGCTGTTGATTCACAATATATTATTTCAAAATTGGCTCAAAAAAACGAACATTTATTATCTCACTCTTTCTACAGGTCAAGAATCCAAGTACACTTAGGTGGGTGCCATTGGCTCAAGGTTACTCATGAGGTTGTAGCTAGGGTGTCAGCCGAGACCACAGCCTCATTTGAAAGCACAACTACAGGAGGAAATAATTCCAAGCTTCGTCACATCATTGTTGGCAGGATTCAGTTCCTCGTGCAGTCTGGGACTGACAACCTCAGTTCCTTACTGGCTGATGGCTGGAGGTCTCCCTCTGTCCCTTGCCACATGAGTGTCTTCATAAGGAAGCTCACAGCATGCCAGTTGGCTTTCCTCAGAGTGAGCAAGTGAGAAAGTGAGAGACAGTGCCAGGACAGAAGCCGCAGTCTCTTTGTATCCTAATATTGTAAACACATTCTGTTCAGTAGAAGTGAGTCACTAGGTTTAACTCACACTCAATAGGAAGGGATTACACAAGGGTGTGAGTTCCAGGAAGCAGAAGTCACTGGGAGTTCTGTTAGAGGTTGCCAATCACACTAGGAAAAAACAAATCTGTGCTCCCATTAGTATTGGAATTACAGGTATATTCTGATGTTTAGGAAACAGAAGAAGGTCATGAGATAAAGCATAATAAAGTAACAACTTTCAAATTGAGGACAGACTTTGAGAAAAAATGAAAGGAGTTTACTATTACGATTCTATAAACCAGGAGGAAAAGTTGTTTGATTGCTAAGACAGATTTTCATTGGCAAGCGTGAAGAATTTTAAATTTACATCAAATATTCATTAGGCTACAGATTTTTGCATGAGTTTTAAGAGTGTGCCTAGTTACCCTCTAAAATTGGTGGCTGCCCAACATGACTTGTGGTTATCAATACAAAGAGTTACATAAAGATACTGTCAATATGGAAAGCCTTGTAAAGGTAACATAAATGACAAATATTAGGAAAATTAAAAAAAAACGATGTTAACAAGGTAAGCTTGTAAAAAAGATCCATAGAAAGAAAAAAATACAACAGTTTAAACAATTTACACTATACAAAAGCAAAATATTTTGAGGCAAAGGATTCAAGAGCTATTGGGCTCTTTCAGATTTATACGAAATTGGCCAGTTATACCTCTTCAAATGAAAAACAAAGATAATCAAATTCCATAAAGGTGAAACTGGATAGATTATATTTAGATATATTAATCTTAATGAACTACAAGTGGTCTCTGACTTAAATGATTTTCCACCTCTACAATGGCTAAACTATGATGTTTTGTAGGTTAGGCATATTAAAGGCATTTTTAACTTATGATGTTTTTGACTTATGATAACTTTATTTGACATAACCTCATCATCAGTCAAGGAACATCTGTATTCTAATAGAGATACCCAGAATGACAGTTGTATAGGATGGGTAGAATAGCTGAAAAATAAACAGAAAAAGAAAATGAATGGACATTGAAAGAACAACTTAAACTATCTAATTTGGATATGTAAAATCAACACGCTATAATATATTTTACCTAAGAATTGGCAGATGGTCTGCACTAGTAGTTATTCTGAAGATTCATATTTCAGATGATGGGAAGCTCTCTTGTATTTCTCATTTAAAGACAAGGAATAGATAGGTAAAGCCAACGATGATACTCTGGTGCCCTATCATGGAAATATAAAAAAAAATTAAGAAATCAAACATTTTCAAATCGTCTCACCAGAGGATTTATAGGAACAGAATGACTGAAAGCTTTAAAAAATTGTCAACAAACCAGTGAATTGTCACTTGCAATTGCAAGTATAAGTGATAGGGAATTAACTGCCTCCTGCCTACATAAATCAGGGATGATCTCACAGAGATGTCACTTGTCTGAGCCTTCAACAAAATATATGAGGTCTGTCTGGAAGGTATCCAGCCATGTAATAATGAAAACATAGAGACACTTATTGAAGAAGATACAAGATACAAGAAACATTGTACATAGGACAAAGACGTCTCAGTCCCCTTCAAAGTAGGCACCTTGGGACCTCACACAGTTCTCCCTGTGTCTCTTAACCTAACCTGTACATGTTCAACAATCTCAGGTGTTCTGCTTGTTGCAGCCCTTCCAGAATGTGGATCACTTTCAACAGATTCTTGACCACCTTTGAAGCATTTGTGCTACACTGTTATTTGTGCTGCATTCATTGCATCATCCCCGAAAGCCTTCTGAATGATCCGAATAGTTTCTGCGGAGGAATATTCAAGCTTAACGCAAAATTTGATGCAGATTCGTTGCTTTACTCGCGCAGTCATTTTGAATGCAACAGC
>RJWJ010025173.1:0-24153 GCA_004363605.1 Indri indri
CATCGTAAATGTGATGTACTTTATAACATTGATTTTCCAGAATAATCTGTGATACAATTTTAAAATTCAAATAAGTGGGTCTGGTTTTTAAAATATATATTTTTGTTTGAAAATTTTCCTATCCATAAATTTCTATTTTAAGCCTCCTTATTATTTAAACCTCATCTCAAATTCAACCTTTCCCAAGAGTACTTTATCAGTTATTGAAAGAATTTATAATTTTTAATATTTAACGGACATTGTCTATGCATAGCTTATGATATCTGTGGTGTTGCATTGCATTTTAGTAATTTCTTTCTAGTTCCCTGGCTTACAGCCAGAGAATCTGCCTTATTTCTCTTTATGTCCCTCAGTGAAACTTAGATCAGTGCTTTCTTATCTGTTATTCTCTGTGTACTTTATGAATAAACCTAATCATGTGCACATATATTCATATACACATGCACATCATTTCAGCCAAGCATGAGAAAGAAGTATAGAAACTTCTGCTGAACTCTATTTCTAGCATGTCTTCTGTCTGAGCACTAAGACAATTTAGTTTCATTATTTTTCTCAATTAACAATAACATGATAGGGAAATGGATGTGGACAGAAATTATAAAAGGAAAACAAGAAAATGGTCAATAAACATTCTAGTAACCACGTGAATAGAAATGGAAATCATGAGATATTAATTTTCAGCTATTGAATAAGCAAATAAAAAAGTTATTGCTTGAGGGTAGTGAAGAACCAATTGATCTTTAACTCTTCTATGTGGTGTTGGGAACCAATAAGTTAATCAAGAGTTTTGAGAAATGCTAATATATTTTAGTTAGTCGTTCCAATTCTAGTAGTCTATCCAAGTATGATATTCAGATACCAAGGTAAAGATTTATAAACAGAGATGTTCATTAAGGCATTGTTTATAATATCAGAAATGTGGAAGCAACATTAATATTTGGTGATAGAAAAGGATTAAATAAAGTATATTACATATATATGGTGGAATATATGCTGGTAACATTGAAAATATTGGATAAGAACTTGTAGTGACATAGAAAATCCGATGTATTAAAATTTAAAAGGCAAGACATATGCATCATTTTTCAAAGTCTTTCATAAGATGTTAAGAAAAACAATAATAAGCTTGAGTTGTGGTATATTATTGTTCTTTCTTGGGTGATTGTAAATGCACATTAGAAAATTGAACATAGTTCTGAAAAGATCAATGATTTGGTCATCCAGAATTTCTGATTAATTGAATATTAATGAAATCAACCATACTTTTTGTAAACCAATGTCATAAAAATGATTTTAAATATTTGCCTATTTTCTGGTACTATAAATATTGTATCCAACGTATAATATAATATTTCTGTGATGGTTAAGAATCTTACAATGCCTCAGGGTCATCTGAGCGTCAATTTTCATTATATAGCACCAAAAAAGTAAATACAGGTTTGGGACATTGAACTGAGTGCTGTCCCCAGGATATTCAATGCAAGCTGTAGTTTCTCTTTTAATGGAAAATTCACAGGTAAGGGTTTGTTTATTTGTGACTTGCCTCTTTCTGCTACAAATGAAGCAGAGAAAGCAAATATGATTTATAATATTAATAGTAAACATTTACTGAGCACTTAACAATGGGGATTCAACTAAATTTTATCCAAAGTCTTTTTATGCCAAGATCTGTACTAGCCTATCTGCATGCATAAAATTCTTTAATGCTTGAAACAACTCTATCATGTGAGGGTATCCTGGTCTACAAGTGAGGTAGCATATTCAGAAAGTAAAACAACCTGGTTATAAAACTCCGCATTTAATATGAGTGGTCAATGTAGTGCTTAACCCTATATTTACCAACTCCAATCTAAAGTTACCTATGTTAACACTAAGCTGCATTAAGACATACCATATACCAGATGGACATTAGTAGCTTGCATTCAATTAGGAGACAGATATGCAAACATATAATGATAAAAGACTCGAGTTTGCATGAAATTTACTGTATGACTAACAGCTTTCAAAGCATATTTAATCCACCTGGGAAACCTGGAGATAGGCATGATATTTATGTCTCAACTTGACCAGGCTAAGTGATGATCAGGAAACTGGTAAAACATCATTTCTGGTTGTCTCTAAGGTTGTTTCTGGAGGATATTAGTATTTGAATTGGTAGACTGAATAAAGAAAACTGCCCTCATCTATGTGGATAGGCATTGTCCAACATACTGAGAACCTGAATAGAACAAAAAGGAAGGGCAACTTTGCTCTGTACTCGAGAGGGGATATCTGTCTTCTTCTGTCCTTGGACATCAGTGCTCCTGGTTCTTGGTCCTTAAAGTCTGGACAAGAACTACACCACCAGCTTTCCTGGGCCTGCAACTTGCAGATACATGTCAGGGAACTTCTGAGTCTCCATTATCATGTGAGCCATTCCCTCACAAATCTTTTTCTAAATATCTCTATGTATATCCCACTGGCACTGTTTCTTGGAGAACCTTGACCAATACAATAGGTAATATTATTATGGCCATATTACTGATGAGGACACTTAGCACATATAATTATGTAATTCCCCACATTTGTTTGGTTCTAGATACTTTGTGTTTAACTACTATATTATGCTCCTTGTAACTGTACCATAATTTTGTAAAGTGGCCTGTTGGCAGGCTTTAAAAAATATTCTAGAGCCTCAAAAAATGTAAAGACTAGTGAAACCTGTTGGAGCAAGGTACTTTCTCAGAAGAGGTGTTCTTTGTTCTGACTCTTGAAAATGGATAAGGCAATGATGGCTACAGAGAAAGTAAAAAGTGCGGGTCCCTCAGAGGTGAAGGAAGTAGATGATTTAGAGATGGTATTAGCTTTGTCAACTGAATGAATGCAATATGATGTGGATAACAAAAATATCAATTAATTAAAAAGGACCACAATTAGCTATAATCTCCTTAAAATGTCATAATATTCCAGGTACATTTTCAAAATTTTAGAGTTCATTAATGTCATTACCACCTTCATTATGATGCTTTATGTTTATTAAGGATCCCTAATGCATTATATTGATGATTATGTCATATACTTGATTTATATTAAAATTATTGTCAATAGAAATATCCATGTCTTATTCATAAGTTTTGAGTCTAAGGCTTGTCTCTGCTACCATATATTTAATACAATCATATTTTTTGATCCAGCTATGGAATTTCTACCTTGTTATATTTGAGATATCACTCAAGTTTTTCAAGATTCTTTAATAATTTTCTGGTTCTTCATCCAAATAGATTAGCTTCCTGTATTGTTAAGTTTTTTTCCATGGATTATGTTGGTGTTCATAACATTGAGAAAAGCCATGGTTAGGGCAGGTTTGGAGTTGGAGCTCTACAGCTTATTACTGGAAACCTTCCTCTGGCAAACACTTCCATGTTTCTAAACATGTGTGTGTGGTTGCATAACCCATTGTTACAGCAAATAATTGTACTTAAACTTCTCCATGTGGGATATAATGAAATCACGAGAGATACAATGATGACATAGAGAAATGCCGTATACATTTCTCCTATTGTACGGTTGGCATATCAGTCATAGAAAGCAATGGAATTATTCTGAAATGACTTATTTGTGAATGTGATACAGATTGGAGTGATGCTGTTATGTTCTCTTAGCGATATGCTCATCTCTTTAATAAATCACCTTATAACTTACCCACGTTCCACATTTAGTTCAATAATTTCTAATTTATAGAATCCATATTCGCTCAAGTTTTGAAAGTTGGGAAAATGCTTGACTGTACAGTCTTTGTGCACTACTTTTTCCCACCAAATCCTGTTTACCAATAGTATATGAGATTTTTAAAATTTCTGGTATGTACTTTATATGATCTATGTCCAAAAATTTTAATTGCTTTTAACTAGAGTCCATAATTTAGTGTATCTTCCCTTATCTTAAAACTCAGTGCTCTTGTTCTATTATTTGTAGTGCAATAATTATCTATTTTACAAAAATGAAATATATATACCATAGAAGTTGAGAAATTTTAATTTTTACTTTGTTAATTTTCAGTATTATCCCATTAGATCCAAATAAGTTTATTAATTGTTTGATATTTTACATGCATTGAAGAAAAAATTTTAGAAGTACATTCATTAATCTAATTATTATTGTAAGGGAGATGCCGCTCTCTGGAATTACACATATAGTTATCTTTGAAACATTCTTGATAGATCTCTTTCATTTTTCTGCAACAATGTTTTGCTAGTACTCTGCAATTCTTACTTTGAAGTATGTTAACAAAATGAATAAAGGGTTAACTTTATTACATTTTCTTTAATAATAAAATTAGAGATCATATTTTTATTAATGCAACTTTCCTCATTTGTTCTTTTAACAAAAATATGCAAACTGTAGTACTTATTACCCAAACACATAAAATTAATTGTTGCAAAGAAAACTGCATATTACTTCATATTTTCACCAGCTGTTTTTCTTCATATAGAAATCAGATCACACATTTTAATGTCATTATTATAAACAAAAATGGCAACTAAATAGAGGCATTAGATATGTTATTAATTGGAATGTGGTGATCATTTCACAAAGTATATGTATATCAAAACATCAAGTAGTATACCTTATATATGTGCTCTTTTTATATGTCGATGACATCTCAATAAAGCTGTTAAAAATGAACAATGCACCATGTTTGTACAGTTGACTGTTCTAAAGGCTGAGTTATAACAAGGGTATACACACATTTTCTCTACATTTCTTCTTTATTTAGGGTTGATAACATTACATAGCCTGCTAAATTTTCAGGTTAAAACTGAACATTAGATGACATCTAAAGAGACAATTTCCTGAGTCCCTCTCTCAGAAAACGATCACAGTTTAGCATGACAATTTTATCTTTCCACTTTCCATAGTCTGACCAGCATCAATCGTGTGTTGGATGCTTCTCTGTCACCAGCTAAAATGATTTTTATAACTCTCCCAAGGTAACATAAGTGGGGGCTCAGTATCATAAATGTCCATGCTTGCGCTTTCAGAGATTAGTTCTGCAATAAATTCTGCTGACTGATACATTGTTCACGTTTTTGAAGTAATCTTTGACATAAAGAGAAAATAAGCACCTGCCTACCACCTGGCTTTCCCCAACCAGCATGTTCCACATTCGGTTTACTTGCTTTCTTTTTTTTAACCTGAAAATATAAGAGATGCACTAAGTAGATGACAGGTTCACTTTTCTATGGCTAGTGAAGGTTGGCACCGTTTCAGAATATCAAACTTCAGAAATCATTTAAATCCAGTGTACATTGTATCATTAGGTTAAGGAAAATCTAGAGCCCTTAATCTGTACATAATTTCATAGACACAAATCCTTCCTTGGTGGATTTATTCTTTTTCAAGAATTAGATTGTATTGTTTGGGGATGTTGACAATTCCCTCTGCATGTCATTCCACTCAGGAGCAAGTACCTGTTGACTTCCATTATGACTGTCTACTGGGCGCATTTATTAAAATCTTATCCAGGGAAAACCACCAAGGAGGCTAGCAAAACACGTTTTGTTTTCAAGTGTGTCCCTAGGATACTTATTGCTGGTGTCTCAGCTAACGCTTCAGTGGCAAGCTGGCAAACATTTTGTTTTATTCAACTAGAGGCAGTCAAATAAACAGAATTATGCTTCTCCAGAGAATGCCATAACGTTAATTTCAAAAATTAAATTATATGACCTCTCAACAGACCCAAATTTTCTCTTTATTTTGAATAACTATTCCTTTTGTTGTGTGCTCGTAGATTCATCAATATAGAATAACTTGAAATGTATTCTTTTTAATACTTCCTTCAAGAACTGAAATGAAAAAGAATTTGTGTCTGGACACAATGCAAGGAGAATCCCTCATTTAAATCAGAAGCTGAATGAGAAAGGATATATGAAACATAATTTAACATTGGTTTATTATTCTGATGCTATTGTTTCTGTTCAACTTTTCTTTCAGAGTTCAGATTTTGGAATTTTCCAAATTCTAATTGACTTCTAACATTTGCCATGGGAGCAACTGAACACTGAAATGTGCCATTCCTTCAGAATTAAAAATCATCCAATTCGAGTGCTTCCTTCATTGTTTCTGTTGGTTTGTTTAGTCGAAATGAAACCCTATATCAAATTTAATCCCTCTACGTTTCATATCATCCAAGCAAAATAAAGATTGTCAAAAATAAGTATACTACTGGCCCTTTGAATTTCCAAGAAATATTACTTACTTTATCTTCTCAACCTCTTGACCTTTCTCAGGGCAGGAGAAGAGAAAAAAGGGAATGGTTTGAAGCTAAGTAATCTTTATCAGAAGTTTACCGTGGGTTAAGAACAACTACATAGATTGTCACTGAGTCTTTGCAGAGACCCTCTGATATGCGGATTACCTTCTAGATTTTAAAGACAAGTCTCCAAAGGATCAGAGAAGTGAAAAAGCTTACACAGGTATAGAGGAAAGTCAGAGTGAGGATTTGAATTCATGTCTTCTGGTCTTTAGAGAGCCTGCACCCTCCATCACACTATATCTCTTGGGTTTAAGCCTTTTTCTTCCTCTAAACCTCCAAACATGGATGTCTGTAGCTTTTTCAACTATGCAGAAAAAAGTAATGCTGTTCTCTTACTGTGTGCAGTGATTAAGGACCTTATATAATTCTTAATATATCTGCCAAGGGACCCTTGGAATAGCCACTCAATTTAGATAAACTTCTACACTTGTTTACTTTAAATGGGAATGCTTGGCGTTCTTAATGGGTGAGTGTGGGTGACTTCGTGCTGAGAGAAACTACTAAAGTTGTTTCAGCTGTCCACATCAATTTTGAACACAGCCAATCAGGCCTGAAATCCCTGTTATCAAAAGCTATGTCCATTACAAATCGATTTAATATATTCTGGAGTAATAAGAGGTGAGAAGTTCCCCGTGTGTTAGTTTTCCTGGCACAAGCAAAGGGAGGTTGTAAAGGCATTGCAGTTCCTATTCATCTTCACAAATATAAATGCTGACCTCCCAGGGGAAGCTCTATCTAATATAAACCCTCCAATGCCTTGAGTACTTTGGGGTAAGACATTAAAGGGCATCACTCAAGCTAAATCTCATGGCTACCACCGGACTATGGATCACTGACGAATGAGCCAGCAGTTGAATGTTTAGCAGGCTGTGACGACTTTGCACGGAAATATGAAAATTTATTACCGGATTGCCACATCAGCGCCTGCCCTGTCTGCTTTTTCTCCTTCCCTCCCGGTGAGTACTCCCACTCCATCTGACAGTCAAACCCCTTCTCGCCCCCCAGCGTCCCCTCCCCCGCAGTGAAGCGATGGTCTCAACTGTCACAGAGTCCTGGCCGTCATTTTTCAAGAGATCTGGTACTCCAGATGATGCTGTTGTGATCGGGGCTTTTATTTGTTATTATTAGTAGTATTAATTGCATCGTTTTCCACATGACCTTGCTGAGGGGGCTAAAGGGTGTCCGTTCTGTGTCTTGTAGAATTCGTGCAGTCCGGAAAGTATGTGCGATGGTGGGGAGCATGGGAGAGAGAGAAGGAGGCAGAAGGGAAAGGGAGCGGAGAGAGCCAGAGAAGAGGAAGGAGGAGAGACAGGAGAGCACAGCATCAGGCAGACAGGCGCTGCCAGCCAATCAGAGGCGCGCTCGGGAGCTGCAGAGACAGAGCCTCGGAGCCCGGGGCTGGAGGTGCGCTGAGCCTGAGTCTGGGCTTCCCGAGGACCGCGAGCAGCTGTGCCCAGAGCTCTGGGAAAGTCCCCTCTTTGCTTCTCATATATTAAGTTCTTTTCCACCAGTTAGGGCAAGTCAGCCAAGGTAAGGCTTCAATACATGCCACTTTACTCTGTAGTGACAGTAATATTTTTTTTGTGCAATGGGGCTGCTTACCCTGTTCTGAGTCAAAACAATATTTGGTGAAATCTTCCTCTCAGATGGATTTCACGGGATCTAGTGCTTAATGGGAAAGTTGTAGCTGGTGCCGGCAGCCTTATCGCTGGTATAAAATTGTATTTTGTTATGCAGGAATGCTGCCATAAAGCCTATCGCCGAATGTGGGTCTCATAATCCCGCTGCGTGTCTGTTTATGTTTATCTGTGGATGTGCTGTTATCTTCCCTGCCCCTGAAGAAGTTGGAACGATACTCTGCAAGACACATTTGAATAGGGATGGCATCGGAATAAGCTGTCATTTATGTCTATCTGTAAAAGTGAGGGAAAGCATAGTCAGAGTAGAAACAGGGAAACTGAAATTGAATTTTCAATAGCGCTTTTTAATTATTGCCTTTCCAGTATCCTCTAAAATTACGTGATATCCGAGCACTGAAACTGCAGCAGGGAAAGCCTCATTCTTTTTCCTTTCATCCTTTTTTTTTTTCTTCACACGAATTCCTTCCATAAATGCTTATTAAGTCTTAAGATGAAACTTTTGCTTCACCTATAGGGCACTATAAATGATGAATGAAAAGAAATTAGGTAGGCTTCTGTGATCAGCAACACACTTTATTTAGTATATGCCCTTATGTTTGTTAACTCTCATCCATTTCCCTTTCTCAACTTCTTGAATCCTATTCGTTCAAGCATGGAAATAAGTATTATTGTGTCTTAATTTTCATATCTTAAAAACAAGGTAAAATTATGCCTTATGCATGTTTCTGTGTCTCTGTGTGTGGGCATGAGTGTGTGTGTTGTGAGTACAGGTGTGAAACTAGGCAAGCCTCTCATATGTAACAGGTGAAAAAATGGAATTCTATTGGCTGTGGTTATTAAAATTTTTTTATTTCAGTATCTGTTGTATTTAATATTGTATTCAAGAAAAAATCCTACTTCCCCCCCCCATTGGGAATCAAAATAAACAAATAAAAATCTTAGCTAAAAGTATTATGGTCTTTGGTTTGCTCAGGTGATGGCATCACTGCTTTGAGCCGAGAGAGAGATCAGAGAAAGATTTTGTTATGCAGCCAAAAAAAACTAACTACAGGCTCTGACTGTGTTTTCAAACCTTTATTTTCCACTCTGGGATCACCCACTGATTTTTCAAAGCAGGGGGTTTTGCTTCTGCAGTAATTGTTGTCCTTTATTTTAGTGTACTTGTGTTATCAGAGAAAATACTTAATTCTAAATCAAGAGTTTGAGGTCCAGACTAGATCTTGTATATACCTTGTTGGATGTACAAGGAGGAAGGAAGGATGTGATACTAGTAGAGAATTAGTTCCATTGCCTAACACTCTGATCCTAGCACCAATGATCACTGCAGTTTCTTTCAAGTCTCCTGTTATGTATTTAATTATGGATGTCCTGATAATAAGTTAACCTGGTGTAGCTAAACCACTTTACTCTCTTCATAAGACATTCACTTAAAGGGCCTTGGTGGATAAGTATTTTGTGAACCATAGTACTTATGCTTTGTCATAGTGATAGCTAAGTTAAGAAATTAAACAGAAAACGATACCAATGGTCAAGATTGATTGCTTATCTGACAACAATGAGAAGTAGAAAATGAGGACTTGCTATTTTAGATGCAACAGAATGCCCAACTGAAGATAACCCAACAGCAAAAGAAAATACAATAGTAGAAGGAAAGCAAATGACAGAAAACTCTAACTGTAACTGCATCCAGTGCATGCTGAATATAATTAGCTATAGCAATTGCAAGCATGGGCAATAGCAACCAGTATTCTAAATAAAGTCTACATATTCACAAACTGATCATTATTATTTCCCTTGATCTATTTAAAATGGATATAGTGAAATTGTGAGAATGAATGAATCACTTAGTTCAACTTTATAAATTATTTAGATTACAGTTGCTGTATATAGTAAAGTACAGTTTTCCATTGGCTGATATAAATAGCATTATTATGCTTTATATTGATTTTTGTGGTCTGATGAATGCAAACCACATGTTTGCAAGTTTGTGTGTCCCACTAGTCCCTTATTTGACTTATTGATGATCAAGAGATGGAAGTGTAACGTATACATCTCAACTTGACTTAATTGTCCTTTAGAATCCAAACGTCCATGTACACTTCAACAGATCTAGGATAAAGCATATGGAATTTATTGACCACAAAAAAACTTACTTATCTTGAATCCATATATCTGATACAGTGTAGTCTTGCGAAGAGAGATTGAAAGAATGAAGATAGAGTGTGTAAAGTGTTCTTTTTTTAATGAGTAAAGGACTTCAAGCTATAATTTTCTTAATTGTATGTCTTAATTGTAGGTGCATTATGGAACTATAGAACTACATTGTAGATCAGGGCTTCCTAACCTTGGTGCTGTTGATATTTTGGGCTCCATAATTCTCCTGGGGGACTTTCCTATGCATTGTAGCTGTTTAGCCATGTACCTGTTATTTACCCACTAGATGCTACTAGAAGCACCCACCAAGTTGTGACAACCAAAAAATATCTCCATAGATTGCTAACTATTCCCTGGGTGGCAAAATTATATCCCCCCCCCCATTGAGAAACACTGCTCTAAACAAAACCAAAGCATGTATATATTAACAGAAAAGAGTCATACACATGTTGTTTGAGTAGAAAACTTCCTAGTTGAGTTTGGGTGCTCTACAGGTGAACCCTCTCCTTTTGCTATGATAATGGATGGATTTCAACTTGCAAGTGTTTCATTTGGTCTTTAACACAATACTATGGAAGAGCTTATCAGTATCATTTTTTTTTCTGTAAAGCAAGAGACTAGGCTATTTTATCATATGCTAACATTTTGGGATGGCATGAGGAAATAAAAGCAGAGAGAAAGACAATATACATATTGAAGCTGAAGACAAATTCCATTTCAATTTGTTGGGGTTTTTTTTAGATGAGCCTTTAATATAAATAATAAACGTAAAATGCTGATTTTCTCTACAATTGCTTTCATTATTATTATTATTTTTATTTTGAAGTTTATGTGCAGTTGTTGGGTGAGGGTATGCACTCTAGTAATTCTATGTGCTAGGAGTAGTTTATCATGTTCAAAGTCTTCAAAAGTAAAATGAAAACATTTTTATTTAAAAAGCACAGTTGTTAACTGCTGGTAATATGTAGCACAATGGAGAAATACTGAGCTTAATGATTGCAAAACAAGGCAGAATGTGGATACTGCTATAAATTACTGTGTCACACATGTCTGGTCCATGGGCCATTTTCCTCAACTGAAAAAGGCAATGATAGTAGGTGTGAAAACCAAATAAACAAGGTGTTATAATTTGTTGTAATTTGTAAAGATCCTCACTAATGTTGGTAAATTATCATAGATTCAATGTCTTTGGTGATTTGTTTGACAAGAATTGATTCAGCATGCTAAGCCTTCCAGCTACTGTAGTGTGGTTGAAAATCATCTACAAGAAAGGCTAGTATTCTCTCTTAAAATGTTTTTTTTTTTTTCATGGATGAAAGAGAATATCTCAATTTAAAATGTGTGATTTAAAATTATTGATAGACGTCGATTTTTTGCTTATTTCCATCCTTCCTTATGTTACCCACATTTATACTTTGTTGTAACAGCATAGACATAAAAAACACAGATTTACTCTTAAGCAGCAACTATTATTAAAGTTTTATTATTAAAGTATGATTTTCTATATTAGATTAATATGGATATCTATACACAATAAAATATATATTTAAAGAATAAATATAGTGATATAGATGCCTACATTCACAAAACATACATACACAAGCATAAATTTGATAAAAATGAATGCAATTTGATGATATTATATGCAACTCATTTTATAGTATGTTTGTCTTCCATATGAGTATTAGAGAGAATATATGATTTTTTTAGAAGAGTCTGGTATGGCATTATGCATAAGCCTGACATTTAAGTCTAGTACAATGTTAGGAATATACGTTTGTTTGAAGGTCTCTCATTAGATCTGGGTATTTTTGGATTGGTGGATGCCCATACCAAGTATTATACAGTTTAATTACTGCGTATGATTGCACAGATATCCTAGCATCCATTTACGTGATCTCTTACTAAATCTTTTTTTTTTTAAATGAAGAGAAAAGAGAAGCTCAACATAAATTAAATAATTAAGAATCCCTTTAACTGCTGTGGTTTGACTTTTAAGTGTGGTACATATTCCAGGAAGATCTTTCCATGCAAATTAGCAGCCAAAAGGGAAATGTAGGAGGAAACAGGAGAGGAAATTTGCTCTAGTGTATCCTAACATGTCCAGATGTTGCTTCTGTGAATACCAGACATTCTGATGTGTAGACTTCTACATTGTTGGGCTACACCAATTTAGGAAATTTCTTGGTAGTCTGAGAATAAAATGAACAACATTTGATCTCTGAAAGTTTTAGTGAAATATCTGCTTATCCAATCTCCTTCAATTCCAGGGCTATGTCTTATTCAAGATTTACTTATAGCACATAGAATATAGCAGATACATTGCTGGTAAAATGAATTCAAGTTTTGCAGATGCCTCCACTAAAGGGAAATTTAACTATCATTTCCATTTCATTTTATGTTTAGATGATAATAGGGGTCCTCAAATAGGTATTTATTGTCATTATACTGAGGCCTGTGGGGTTAATATATGAAACTTATGTGTAACTGTGCACAATTAGATGTTACTGACATTTTCATTTGATTCAATTCTTTTCAGTATATCTTATATAAAAAGTATTTTAAACAAAAAATATCTATCCAGGTTAAACACACAGTTACCAATGCAGTATAAATGAGACAAGATGCCATTTTAACCTATCAAATTATCATATTACAGGGAAGGTTTGAAACAAATGTTGACACAGCTATGACCAAACTCTTACTTATCTTTATTTCTTGTGAAAATGAATACTAATATACCAGTTTTGAAAAAAATTTGTGATCCATTGCCACAGGCAGGAAAAGGTAGACTCTTTTATTGTATACAACTTTTGAGAATAAATCATTAGATAATAATCTAATATATCAAAAAGGAAGAAACTTCAAGAAATTTAATTTAAAAATCTGAATCAATCGAAATAATGACAAACTTACAGAAATTGGATGCAAACTATTAAATTTGGTATTCAATTTTTTTATGCTGTAAGTTAAAAGAGGATTTCCAGAAAAATTCATTTGGCTGGGTAATATACAGAGACAAAAATGTGTACTCCCCAATTTTTCTGTGTTTATATTACCTTTATTGTTTAAACAGGTATAATTAATAGGTTACAGCTACAAAATGTGATATAACTTTAATGAGCCATAATAGTACACACAAAAAGATATTTTTGTGTGTGCAATTTTGTT
Organism: Indri indri; assembly: GCA_004363605.1. Taxonomy (NCBI): domain Eukaryota; kingdom Metazoa; phylum Chordata; class Mammalia; order Primates; family Indriidae; genus Indri; species Indri indri. The sequence continues at coordinate 13,261 of RJWJ010025173.1, forward strand.
GCTTTTATAAAGAACCTGCTTATTGATTGATTTGTTCCACTTAACTTAGCATTAGATGAGAAAGCCTTATATTATTGAGATTACAAAGTAAATCAGCTCCCAACGACTAATCAGTACGAGTTTATATTTTGGTGATTGAAATTCAACTTTTAGAAATTAGTCATATTTTAAAAGACAAAAATAAAGCTTAATTAAATATTAAATTATATGTTACTATATTACATATTAATTGCAATTTTGTACTCATTCATTCATGAAGGTTGCAGTCTGGGAAGAGAGACAGTAAGCAAGGGCATAATTAATATTTTATAGTATTTGTTGAAAATGATAATTGTTAAAGAGAAAAAAATAAAAGAAGGATGCAGAAAAAGAGTTTTGAAGAGATGGATAGTGGTTTAATACTTTAGTTATTATGGCTAGGAAGCCCTCACTAAGAACAATACTTTGACTAAAGACTTGGAGGAATTGTGGATATGAGCTATGTTGATATCTTAAAAGTCATATCCAGTGAGAGTGAAAAGCAAATGCAAAAGTATGAGGGGAGGAACGCACCTGGCCTATTTGATGAATAGCAAGAAGGAGAGCATAGCTGGAGTGAAGTAAGAGAAATGGAATGATATGGTCTGAATATATCCCCAAAATTCATGTGTTGGAAACTCAATCCTCAGTGTGACAGTGTTGAGAAGTGGGGCCTTTTGGGAGGTGTTTAGGTCACAAAGGCATGGAATACAGCCCTAAGACTTGACGTAGTGGGTTCACTCTCTTTTGTCCTTCTTTTTTCTGTCACGTGAAGGACACAGCAAGAAAGCCCTCACGAGATGCCAGGACCTTGTTCTTGGACTTCTCATCCACTAGAAGTGTGAGGAAATAAATTTCTGTTCTTTATAAATTAGTCTGTGGTTTTCGTTATAGCAGCACCAAATGGACTAAGGCATGGAGAATAGGAGGAGATACGGAGAAGTGTGAACATGGACAAGATCACGTGTAGATCCTGCAGATTAACAAAAGGACTTTGGAATTTTCCTATAAGAGTTGCAGTGGCATTAAATGTTTCTGAGCATACAGAAGTGACATTTTTTGGTTTATAATTCTGCAAAAAGCTCTGGTCACTGTGTCACAGGTAGACTGAAGAAGAGCAAGAACAGAAACAGGGACACCAATTACAGACCTATCCCTAAAATTCTCAGGAGAGATGATAATGACTGCAGTAGAGTAGCAGCAGTGGAGATAGAGAAAAGAGGTTGGATTCTGTACTTACCTCGAAAATAATGCTGCTAGGATTTGACATTGTATAGGATATAGGGATGCCAGGGGAAAGTGAGGATAAAGAATATATTTTGTTGGTTGTATCCTAAACAATAAGAAGGGTACAATTGAAGGGAAAAAAATTGGAGAGAAGTAAGTTTGGCAAGAGAAGGAGAGAGGCAGTAGAAATTAATACCTGAGTTTTGTACTTTTTTAAATTGAGATGACCAAGTAGGGATGTGATAGAGTCAGTGGAATACACAAGTGTGGAAACGAGGGGATAGCTATGTGCTGTAGGTATGAAACCAAGAGTCGTAACTCATAGATTGTGTTTAAGGTGAAGAGACTGAGTGTGAAGGAAAGGATGAAAATCACAAGGTCCAAGGCCTGGAGCAACCAACACTTAAGGGTTGGGAAGATGAGGGAAAACCAACCCCCAACACCGGCAGCTGAAGAGCAGTTGCAGTGGGAGGAGGAAACCTCAGTGAGTGAGGTGAGTGAGTGTCTTAAGAAGCCTGACGAGAATGGATTTCAAGAAGATATTGTCCTGAGAAAACATTTTAAATCATTAAAATGGAAATTCCCAAATACATATGAACATATTCAACATATGCATTATGGACATTTTCATTTTAGTTATAAAATATGCATTTCCTTAATGTTTAAAAAATGTTCATCTTAAAAAATGTTTATAATTGCTTACTTTTTTCTGACATATACTTATAGTAATAATTTTAGATTCAATGTGAATCTAACAGAAAAACTGAAAAGTTACTTGACGTTATAAAAACAAAATTATTGGTTTAATTATTTATGGATTTTTCCCATTAATATAGTTCTTATCTGCTAATATATTTATTAGCTTTACCTAAAGTTTGATGTTATAATTACTGCTTTTTCAGATCTGACTAGTTGAAACATAAAATATATCTCATTTGGTACTAATTCTTTGAAAATTTTGCTTCCTGTCAACCCAAAATTATTCTATAAATGATTATAATACAAAAACCGTAGACCAAATATAAGTTTCCTCCAACCCATGTTCCAATTAAGGGACTATATTTTTTTACTTTTCCTTCCTCCTAGTGATTTATGCCTAGACTTTGAAGTGCAGTTAAATCACTAGGAACTGAGATATAAATCTACTGCTTCAGTAGCAGGTATGAGGTGACTATTAAGTTGTGAAACTGGTATTTAAGCAAATATAGAAGATTGCTATATTGCCAAATTATTTCAATGGTGCTCGCACCAATTAAAATGTTCTTTCATATAACTGTCTCTAGAAACACACACACACAGACCCACACACGTGCATACGCCACCCTCGCCACCAACAACCATCATTTTATGGCTTTGTAATCACTGTTTCTTAATCTAAATGACAATAATAAGCTTGATTAACTATCCCTTTATCAACTTAGCTTCACTCAGAATGTTTATAATCTTAAATAAATTAAGCGATCTAGCTTTTGACACTCAATCTATGAGAGAAGTTACAAAAATATATCAAACAATTTAATATAATGTATAAATGCTGCATGTGTCTACCTTGAAAGCTAGCGGGGCAATCAGAATAGTGGCCCCCAAAGATGTCCACATCCCAATCCCTGGAATCTGCTATTATGATGTGTTACATGACAAAGGAAGATTCAGGTTACAGATGGAATTGAGGTTGCTAATCAGAGACCCTAAAATGGAGATATGATCATGGTTTCACTAGATATGACCAGTGTAACCACAGGGTATTTAAAAGTGTAGGAGGGAGGCAGAGATCAGAGTGATCCCTTGTGGCAAGGATGCAAATCTAATGTTGCTGGTTTCTAGTATGGAGGAAGAGGGCCAAGCGCCAAGTACTTTGGAAAGCTTCCAGAAACTGAAAAAGGCAAGGAAATGGATTCTCCCCTTGAGCCTCTAGAACAGAACACAGCCATGCAAACAGTTTGATTTTAGCCCAGTTGAGACTTTTGTCAGATTTCTGACAAGCTGCAAAATGATAACTTTGTGCTGTTTTAAACCACAAGTTTGTGGGGCTTTTTTATAGTAGCAATAGGAAACTAACACAACTAGCATACTGAGGTGTATTATGTTTTTTCCTTTTTATAAATAACACATCATGTTAATTTTCTGAAAAGAAACATATAGAACATTATTGAATCTGTAATAATTATATCATTGATCTGAGATTGTTATGTTGTTCACTATTAAATTGATGAAAAAAATCATTACATCGAATCTGAAAGATGTTACTTTCCTGAAGGATGTTAGCTTCCTCAAAGAGAAGATAAATTTTAATTATTCCTAATGAACAAAATAATTCATCTTACCTAATGTATATTTTCTTGCCCCCACGAATTATACTGTATTCCCATATATGGGTTTATTAAACTTCCACTTCCTTTGTGCAAATGTGGTTAAATTAATATTGAATTATTTTATATAGCTCCAGATAAATTTATGTAATTTATATAATTACGCAAACAATAAAAAGTAATGTAAAATATAGAGTACATATAAAATAAATATATTACCTTCTCCTCTTTTTACTTTTGTAGTGTAGGAAATAGTTACTCAACTTTTGAACGATGCCATTTAAAAAAAAAGCGAAGTTAATTTTGATAGAATATTCTATAGCTCAGTTGCAGAAATATAACCTGGTATGATTAACAAAGATGAATTTAAAATAAGAACGTAGAAATCTGTGTGCTTTTACTTATCTAACTACTTTTTAACAAGTATTGCTTAACATTCTCAAAACTGTCAAATAGGGGAAAAGTTATTTATCCTCCCAGCTTGAATGGATTTTTCTCATGTTTAAATCATAACATTTATGAGAATGTTCATAGGAAAATATCAAGAAAATTTCAAGTGTATAAAAAATAAAAGAATGGAGTAGGGCAATTTAATAATATTTGGCTAATTATAATTTTATTTCCATCTTTAAAATGTCCCATGGATATTTTTTGCTCATACATCGTTATAAAAGTCCTTTTAACATATGATTCTAATAGTGGCCATATGATCTGCCCACCTGCACACAGAACAATTCTAGACATGATAGAGAATGTGAATGGAGGAATATATACCATTCTTCCCTAATCTGGCTTGTTGGTGACCTTGGAAGCACTGGAACAAATTATCCATCTGAGTTTTCATATTCTTTATCTGAGAATACCATTCAAATAATTGAATTCTAGGTAATAAAAAATGTGCAAATGAGCCAAGGCTTTGGAGAGTAACTTCAGCTAAGTGCAGAGCCTGTGAAAGCACCAGTTTTCTGACATGACATCAGCATCTGACCTGCTTCCAAAGGCCCCGGCTGGGTACCCAGAGGCAGGACCAACTCCCAATTATGTGTCCATTTCTGGCACACAAGCAATTAGAATTTTTTCTTTTACACGTTTTGCTTTTTTCTTAATAGAATTGTTTTAATTCTATTAATTAGTTAAGTGAAGATGTTCATTGTAATATGCCAAATGATAAGAAGAATATAACTTCCATTTCCCTTTCTTCAATCCCCACTTAGCTGAACTATCCACAAATTGGATATCCACAAATTGATAATTTTTATCCATCTACACCTATTCAACATATACATATGTAGCACACACATAAATTTATAGAGAGATGAGGTAGATGTATACTTTAAACTTTGTTCAACTTCTCTTAAAGCAAATGTGTTATTTGATACACATTATTCTACAGCATATCTTTACTTAATATTAGAATATTGAAATCTCCGTAAAAAAATGTCGTTCTGATTCTTCCTTGTCTTTATTGTTTGTCTCTTAACTTATTTTCATCCTTGTTTCTGTCTTTATGTCCTGCCATATTGTCATATGTCAGTCATATCCCTCTGAATTTACAGGCATTCTTTCTTTAGTTTTCCTATTTTCTACTCTATATTTTTAATATATTTCTAAACATCCTATTTCTTCGCTGTAATTCTTGCTTCTACCAGTGTTTCCCGTCTTCCCAATTTCTTCTAGTCCTCATTAATTCTCTTTCTCCAAAAAACCCGCCTTCTAGGATTCCTAAAGAATATGCCTCAGTAGTATAGCTGTTCCTTGGAAACCCCTCAATAGTAAAAATGAAGTCCTCACTCTTTCCCTCCCCTGATACGTGCAGGTGGCAATTTTCAAATAGTGATTATTACAGTTTAAAGGTCATAACTATCACTTGACTAGTGTGTCCACTCTGTACTCTAAAGTACTTAAACAAAAAACTTTGTGTGTGTATATGTGTGTATATGTGTGTGTGTGTGCATATATATATTACATATATATATAGAGAGAGAGAGAGAAGGAGAATTTTTTTCCGATAACTAGCAGATTGCCAACATCTATGAGGTTTTTGTGTTGTCTCTGATATCTAAAGACCATTTTTTTCCTGAATCTTTTGAACATATTATGTAAAGTAAAATTTAAAATAATTTCTTTCAAAGTTTTTAAACAGGATTTATGGAAGGTTGATTAAGGAAACTTTATTTTGAGCCATTTAATATTCACTTTAGTAACAAAAGAAAAAACACGAAATAGCAAGAATCAGTAGAATATCGATATCACTGGTTTGAAATTGTCTGGGCATGAATCACCTTTTCAGATGAGGTACTCTTGCCAACTTCAAAGGCAACTGGTGTGGCTGAGACTCTGGAAATACGTAGCAGTTAGGAATAGCTTGTTTCTCTGAGAAAGTGTCTCACTATATTTTCAGTCCAGTGCTAAGGAGGATTTCATGTGTATGCAAAAAGGTATTTTTAACACTTAAATTTGGTATTAGCATCCTGGAAGTGCTGACTCTTCCAAGTGTAAAATTGTGGCTTTCAGAAAGAAATAAACTAGGACACACTGTCGGCATCCTTGAAATGATACCTATTCTTTTGCTAAAGGAAATGCCAAACATTTAAAATGAAAAAGAAACACATTACCTCAAAGTAATGGCCAGATTGTTCTAGTTGATAAACTCTAAGAGAATACTAGAATAGTTTGTTCTTTTCTACTAATAGAGCATTTAATATGTATTTATGTCTCTAATTTATTAAAAATTACAAAAAAGCATTCTTTGTAAAATTTTGATTTTATAACAGACATAAAATATTTAAAATAACAATTGCTTCAAATCATGTTGTGTTTAATTGTCATTGATTTTTCTGCTCTATCTAAACGCTCAACCCAGAGCTTGCCCTTCATTGAAAATGCATTCACTCAGATGTTTATCATGGTATACATTTCTCCTACAACTCCACCATTCACTGTTCTTCATATTAATTTTTTATCTAACATCACTCACTTTTTTCTAATTTATTACATTTTATTAAAAATAACTACATAAAAAATGCTAATAGTTTTACGAAATATAAAGTAGCATATTTTGGTGAAATGTATTTCAATGGGCAAAAACATAAATTTAATATATTTTTATCAGAAACAGTATGGAGACAAGATATATTGAAAAATTTTAGAGAAAATATTTAACAAAGATGTATACTTTGAGCTCAGATTTCATTTGGCATATTGGTCTATTTAAAGTTACATGATTTATCATTTATACTTTACTTGTATGTGCATAATCAACTATGTTAACTGCCCGTCTTTTCTGAAACCTCAGCAGGTACTTAGTATTTTTTATATGAAACATCTTGTCCTATCACACTGGAACTTAGGTAGGTAATATCAACTTCATTTTGTATAGTAGTAAATTGAGGTCATAGAAGTTAACCGACTTGGCCCAATGGGGCACATTTGGTGGTTGCTGAATCGGAATGGAGTGTGTCCTGTCCTCTTCCATCACCCAAAATCCACCCCACCCCCACTCTGGGTCTCAGCTGATGGCCTCACCTCACATTTCAGATATAAATTTTCTAAAATCAATGGGACAGTGACTATCTGATGTCACCTCTGCCAAATCTGTATATGATCTGGTTTTTATATTTCAATTTCTTGACCCTGTTCCAACTGTAATGAAGAAAGATCCCTGCTACTATCTGCACCCTCTTCTCAGGGTTTCTTCCCCATAACCTTTCTTAATTATGTCTCCTCTTAATTGACTACATCATCAAATTATCCCTCCCTAATGGGTCATTCCCATAAGTGTGCTGTGTCTGGAAATGCCCATCTCTAAAACACATCTCAGGACCCCAACAACCATTTACTCTGCTCAGATTTAATGTGTTTCTCTCATCTAAATAAATGATACCACCAATTGTATAAGTCAGAAAACTGAGAGAAATCCTTTACACCTTCCTCATCCTTCTGCCTTATATTTCTATACAGTCTTTTGTGTCCTATCCCAAAAATATTTTCAAAATATGTTCGCTACTTTCATCTCTGCTATCATCACACTGGTTCAAATCACCATGATTTCCTCTCAATGATATCCCCTAGCTGACTTCATCAGCAAATGCCCTCCTCAAATCATTTATATATTCATATGCCAGCCAGCAGAAACTTCCTAAAAATATAAATCAGCAGATGTCGTTCCTCTCCTTCAAAATTCTTTGAAGGATCCCAATTTTATGCATAATGAAAGACAAAATTCTTGATGTGGTCTCTAAAATCCTGTGGGTTCTCACCTATCCTCCGTCTCCAACTTAATCCCCACCTATACTTAAGCTACAGTTTCATACTTTCCCCTCCTTAAATACGTCTTTCACAGGACATTTGTACTTGCTAATCCTTTTGTCCGAAATATTATTTTCTCATAGTTTTCTATGGCTAGCCTTCTTACCCTTCATGCTCCTTTGATTCTATTAAAAATGAAGCCCTATTCCCTAAAATAGCTCTCTAATATATCAGCCTATTTTTTTTCATGCTCCTCAATACTATTTGTTTATTAGTTTACTCCTTTTTTTCTTTCTCATCTCCAAGTAGAATGTAAACCCTACTTGACTCAGGATATTGTCTTCACATTCACCTTTGGATTTCCAGTGTTTAGGATATTACCCAGCACATAGCCCAGAAAAACTTTTTAAATGATTGAAGTACTGATTTCTGTACATTGATTTTGTAACCTGAGACTTTGTTGAATTTGTTTATCAAATCTGATAATCTCATGGCAGAATCTTTGGGGTTTTCTAGCAAAGAGCAATAGTTTGACCACTTCTGCCCCCCATTTGGATGCCCTTGATTTCCTTCTCTTGTCTGATTGCTCTGGCTAGGACTTCCAGCACTATGTTGAATAGAAGCGGTGATAGAGGGCAGCCTTGTCTGGTTCCAGTTCTAAGTGTGAATGCTTTCAATTTTTCCCCATTCAGTATGATGTTGGCTGTGAGTTTGTCATGTATGGCTTATATCATTTTTAGGTAAGTCCCATCTATTCCTATTTTGTTAAGTGTCCTTATCATAAAAGCGTGTTGAATTTTGTCACTTGCTTTTTCTGCATCTATCGAGAGGATCATATGGTCTTTGTTTTTGCTTCTATTTATGTGGTGAACTCCATTTATAGATTTGCAGATGCTGAACTATCCCTGCATCACTAGATGAAGCCCACTTGGTCGTGATGGATTATTTTTTTGATAAGCACCTGAATTCTGTTTGCTAGGATTTTGTTGAGAATTTTTTCATCTGTGTTCATATGGGATATTGGTTTGTAGTTTTCATTTTGTTGTGTCCTTTCCTGGTTTTAGTATCAGGGTGATGTTTGCTTCATAACATGTGTTGGGGAGGAATCCATCCTTCTTGATGTTGTGGAATAATTTCTGTAGGATAGGCACCAGTTCTTTGTAGGTCTGGTAAAATTAGGGTGTGAAACCATCTGGTCCGGGACTTTTTTTTTTAGGAAAATTTTTTATTGCTGCTTCAATTTCAGTACTTGATATTGGTCTGTTCAGGAATTCTATTTCTTCATGATTGAGCCTAGGGAGGCTGTGCATTTCTAAGAATTTGTCCATTTTCTCCATATTTTCAAGTTTATGTGCATAGAAGTTTTTATAGTATTCATAGATGATATTTTGTATTTCCATGACATCAGTTGTAATTTCTCCTTTTTTATTCCTGATGGAGCTTATTAGAGTCCTTTCTTTTCTGATTCTCATTAATCAAGCAAGAGGCATGCCAATTTTGTTTATTTTTTCAAAGAACCAACTTTTTGTTTCATTAATCTTCTGTATTTTTTTTGTTATCAATTTCATTGAGTTCTTCTCTGATCTTTGTTATTTCTTTTCTTCTGCTGGGTTTGGGGTTGGTTTGCTCATCCTTTTCCAGTTATTTGAGATGATTCATTAGGTTGTTTATTTGTGTGCACAAATCATAAATATATGGCTAAGTAAATATCACAAAATGAACATACACAGGTAACTACCCCATATGTAAAATAAAATATTACCTGAATTTTAAAAGCCTACCCTATATACTTTCATAGACCTTTCCTCCTATTCAGATATACCTTCCTTATCCTGACTTCTAACAGTATACATTACTTTTGCTTTTTGTACTTTATATAAATAGAATCATGCAATATTGTTACATTGTGTTTGGCTTTTCAACACTACTTTTGTCAAAATCATTCACTTTATTAAATACATAAGTAGGTTATTCATTTTCATTGTTGTCAATTATTCCATTGCATGAATATAAGTTAGCTATTCTACTATCAAAGGCCACTTGGACTATTTCTAGTTATTAGCCATTATAAATAATACAACTGTGAATGTTCTTATATTTTACTTTTGGAGAACATATGTGTGCCTTTTATTGGGTACATATTAGGAGTGCAATTGTTGTGTTACAGGATATGTATGTATTCAGCATTAATAAATACAGACAAATAGTTTCTCAAAGTGTTTGTATTAATTTAAGTTCATACATTTTTGTATGAAAATTACTCTATTGTCTATCTCATTAATTTTAGCCATTAATGATAATCTCATTGTGTTCTTCCACAAACTATAATTTTAATCTTTAAAACTACAGTAAAATTAAGAGAATAATGCAATGAACATTTATTCCCTTCAACTGGATTTGTCAGTTGATTATTTGGCCACTTTTGCTTTATACATAACACACCATCTCTATTTTTCTGAATATTTGAAAACAGCTTTTAGATTTTAGATGTGGACTTTTAATGATTGGAAATTCAAAAGCTTTCTGAATTTATAGATTTAGTAATTTTGACTTTTGGTGAACATTTTCTTAATTTAATTTAAAAGTTTTGCAAATAGAATGGTAAGATACAATATAAATTCAATCTACTGAGTATATTTATTTCAGATGCTAGTGAAACAAATTATGCTTTGCAACTTGTGTAAATAATATACAAATGAACAAAACAAAGTCCATGCTGAAAAATAAACAAGCTCATTCCTTTTGCTCATCATATTTAAAACAGGAATCAGGCTTGCAATGTCATTTGTATTAATAGACAATGCCACCATAGAGACAAAAGAAGAATATCACCTTTCCCTTGTTTCATCCCTCTTTAATTAGTCCAAAGATAGTTATTAACCACCAAAGGATGGAAGCTCAGACCTCAGAATACAAATATTTTTTGCATATTTTTAAAACTTGAACTTTTAAAATTTCCCATTTTTGTCATTCTTATTGGCATAATGGAGACTCATGGGAATCAAATAGCTGCACCATACTTTCCTATGAAGCACTGGTAATATATTTTAACCTTTACTTTTAACAAAACCTGTGCTGAGAGCATGAGTGG